>JALPCD010000346.1:0-14532 GCA_026538415.1 Cryptococcus sp. GC_Crypt_1
TCTTATATACCCACAAACTAGTCTCGTATACCATTCACACCCTATCGCTTGTTATTCCGACAAACCGCTCCGATCTGCATATATCGCCAACGACCCCTTCGAGTTCGAGTTCGAATTCGACTTCGACTTCGACTCCGACATCGACATCGACATGTCGTCGAGACCTGGAACGCCGATGGGTCTATCTCCTCGAGGGAGCTATGTCAACCTTCATCAGGCCATGCTAGATGGATCCAACACGCCGACAGAAAAGGAGAGGATCAAGGCTGAGATGGAGGCTCATGCGGCCTTGTTAAAAAAAGAGGATGGGGACGAAAAGGCGAAAAAGGAGGAAGTGGGCATGCCGGCTGGTTCGCCTGGTGAGTAGGGTAGCGGTGATGTGAGGTTGTCGAGTGGTGTGGCTGATAAAGGTAGCTCTACCGATCATGAGCTATTGTGTCGCATCGATTGTGAGTGGAGAGGGGTCCGTAGGGAGGGGAGGTGAGCTGATGGGCAGATGATGACCGTTGTCAATAAATTTGTCGTCTCGGGCAGCCAATTCAACATGACATTTCTGTGTGAGTAGTAGCGAGCCTCCCTATGCACACTCAAGGCTAACGTTTCAGTGCTTACTATCCAATCGGTGGTGTGTGTCGTTTGCGTGTGGTCGGTGAAAAAGACTGGCATGATCACTTGTAAGGCATCACTTTGAGATCTTGGCTGTCACTTCGAGATCTTGGCTGATGACCCCTTAGTCCGAGACTTCGACTGGGTCGACGCCAAAGCCTGGTTCCCCATCTCTTTCCTCCTCGTTGCCGTCATTTACACTGGATCTAAATCGCTCCAATTCCTCTCCATCCCCGTCTACACAATCTTCAAAAACCTCACGATCATCCTTATCGCCTATGGAGAAGTGCTCTGGTTTGGCGGACACGTTACCGGCTTGACACTCGTCTCTTTCTTCTTCATGGTCGGCTCGTCGGTCATTGCGGCTTGGGCGGATATCTCGACTCATCTGGCGAGACTATCGGCAGGTGTGGCTGTTGTGGATCCGACATCTGGAGCAGAGGTACCGCTGTCGAGTGGCATCTCAAGTGGGATCAACTTGGGCTATGCTTGGATGTTTGTCAACTGTATCGCTTCGGCCGCCTATGTGAGTCACGTATGGCGTTTGCATGAAGAAGAGGCTAAGAGTCAGGTCCTGTGTATGCGAAAGCGAATCAAGGTCACCGGATTCAAAGATTGGGATTCGATGTACTACAACAACCTGCTGTCTATCCCTGTTCTCGTCGTCTTTTCCATCCTCGTCGAAGATTGGAGCGGTGTGAACCTGCTTCGAAACTTGTACGTCGAAGGCGTAAACTACCCGAGCTAACGCCCAGCCCGGTAGAGAACCGATCTTTCCTCCTTTCCGCTATCGCATTTTCGGGCGCAGCAGCCGTCTTCATCTCCTACTCGACGGCATGGTGTGTCCGAACTTGCGGATCGACCACTTACTCGATGGTTGGCGCGCTGAACAAGTGAGCTTAACTTCTCCTCTCTTTTCGAACAAAGCTGACGAACCTAGGTTGCCAGTCGCTGCTTCTGGTCTTCTGTTCTTCGGTGATCCCGCAAACGTTGGCAATGTCACCGCTATCGCCGTGGGCGGTATCGCAGGGATCATCTACGCCGTGGCAAAGACAAACCAGGCGAGAGTCGACAAGGCAAAGCACGCCAAGACGGGCTTGGAGAAGGCTTAGGCGGGATGTCTACCATGAGAAGAGGTTGTTAGACCTCGCCCTATAGATTTCGTTTACATTGCATTGGCTGAAGGTCAGTATGTGACAGGATATCGCAGCCGCCTCCAGCTCAATAGATTAATATGCCTGGGTCCCAAGTGAAGGACATTCTCATGTAATAGCATATTTCATCCTGCTTACTAGAGTCTGGTGGTATACAATACATGAGCTGTCATGAATGGGCATGGTATATATTCGACTATCTATGTGAGGAAAGATTTCCCGACTCGGTACGCCCACATCTACTTTCGGATGAGCAGGTATACGTTCTCCCCCACGACGACCTTTGACAAGTGTCGATACGACCCCCTGAGCGCCATCAACAGTCCTCCGAAAGAAAAGTACGCCGTTCTACCTCGTCAGTCAAAGCTCTCCCCTTGATGGAAGTCTATCATTGGCCAAGCGGTGGACATACGTCTGGTTGTCTCCCTGTAACGAATCGTCAAACTTGTAGATCTGATCCGTCAGTTAGAACTCTACCGTCGCTCGAGCTCGACTCACCTTGCCATACATGACATAGTCATAGTCCGCTGCCAATCCTTGATCTCCACTCCTCCACATCTCCCTCTTGATCCTCTTTGGCGCATCCTCGTCTCCATTGGTACTGTGATTCTCCTCGACGTCCATCTCCTCCGGTACGAGCTGACGAGCTACGGCGAGGGTAAGGATGTCGCCAGTCGAGATGGGGTAGATTTCAGACGCAATGTCGAGGGTGAGGGACATTTGGGTGTCTTTGCCTGTCCCATTTATTCGAGCGACTGCTGGTCAGCCGACTGTTCAGGGCGATGATGAGGATCATGAAGAATCATGTCAAGATGACACTGACCTCGGTCAAACTTCTTCCCCTCCTTGTCGACGTCCTGTATGTCAGTCGAATGAATTTGTGAGCAAGGAGGAATAACGCACCGTGACGTCGAACCTATCGTCTATTATGATGTTGGTGCTGTCCGACATGTTGCGTCCTATACTGTAGCATCAGCTGAGCTATCCATGCACTGATTGAGCTGTATATACCTTTTGCTAGTCGATGTATAGTGTCAACATCACCTTGAACCCCTTGGGTGGACCTTGAAATCTCTTGCAGGTGTGCGTTGTAAATTTGCCACCCATTTTAGATTTCGACGGTCGACTTTTCTAGACCTGTTGCCGCTGCCATCTTGATCATTCACTCCCTCTAGAACAACCATCTCCAGCAACTAGACCTGCGTAGCGTCTCGACCAGCACACCGGGGCAACACTCGACGAAATTATAACGCTTTATCGACACTGAAAGAGGTGTGACTTGGGCATTCCCCGCCAGACATAGCTCGACTTTCTCCCATTTTCAACTTATAATCGTCTACTCAGCTCTAACCCAATCCACCCTCCATCATGTCCCACGGAGATCACTCGAGGGATCCTTGGTGAGTCAAAGATATCGTTAACTCGGAGCGCAGTACTGACATGTCAGCCCATATGTCATTTTAAACGATTTCGGAGGAGCTTTCGCTATGGGTACGATCGGAGGTGGTATATGGCATGGTATAAAGGGAGCGAGGAATAGTCCCAAGGTGAGTTTCAATCTCGATTTGAAAGGCATTCTCGGCTGATCATGCTCTTCTTCTTTTCAATCGTCTTCTCCCGATATGTTCATCTCAATCGTCGACTCTTGTATTGCGGTTTTGTCATAACAGGGCGAGCGACTGGTCGGATCTCTATCAGCTATCAAAGCCCGTGCACCGGTACTAGGAGGAAACTTTGGAGTATGGGGAGGTCTCTTTTCGTCTTTCGACTGCGCGGTTAAGGGGTATAGGCAAAAGGAGGATCCGTGGAACGCTATCACGGCGGGTTTCTTGACGGGTGGTAGTCTGGCATTCCGATGTGAGTCCACAGACCTATCTATCTAGTCACCTTTTTCTTGCCCTTTCTGCCGCGAGAATATGGTGCTGATAATGTAGCTGGACCGAGGCAAGCGTTCGGATCGGCAGTAGGATGTGGTATCCTTTTAGGAGTATTCGAGGGAGTCGGAGTCCTGATGAACCGAGCCTTCGCTCAACCAATCCCTCAGATGCAACGTGAGTACAGTCACATACGGTGTAGATATGAGCTAACTTTGCGCAGTACCAGAAGCAGCACCTGCACCTATTGCTGCGCCGGCGCTCTAGACAACAGCGTGGGCAGCATTTGTATTTTATCGTGATGATCTTCTCGGCAGACTCCCAAGGAGTCTCTTCACTTCTCCACATGCATGCACATCAATAGTTCTAGGTGATGCCGATGAGTTAGTCGAGTGTAGTCAGTTCTCTTGATGCTGGCTGGCATATCTGCAAGTGGTCCAGGTTGGGGGGTTTTGCGAGGTGATCGAATCAACACCTCCACCTGAAGAGCCTCTTGGCGATCTTGTTGTTGTACCATTATTTTCCTGTTCCACCTCGACAACACCTCGTCCCTCGCTCGACCTCGAGCAGCATCGTTATGCTGATATCGCTGCTTGCGCTTGCTATCGCCGCAATGACAGCCATGGCAGATCCTCGAGTGTTGGTGTTCACCGCTACCAAAGGGTATCGACATGATTCCATCCCGACCGCAATACAGGTGTTGGGCGACAAAGCTAGCCAGTGGAACATTACCTTTGAGTTCACCGAGTGAGTCTCGCACAACGCGATCCAGCTGCCTCCCCTTATCGCTACGGATTCAAGGCTGTGCTGATAGATCAGGGATGCGGGCATGTTCACCAACGATACCCTCAGCCGATTTGATGGCCTTATGTTCATCTCTACCACCGGTGCTGATGGTGAGTCCACATCCTAATCTTACCTCCTTCCGCCTGTCATATGTCTGTCGATATCACATATTTGAAGAGCCGCTAACGTCGTAGTCTTGGATGAAACGCAGCAAGGCGCTTTGACGACGTTCTTCCAATCTGGTGGAGTGTTCACTGCCGTGCACGCCGCTACCGATTGCCTGAACAACGATCAGTCGTATCTTCAGGCTATAGGAGGCGAGCCGTCTTCCACATGATGCTACAAGGAGGCGCTGACTGGAGTAGCTTACTTCGACTACCATCCGGCTTTGCAAAATGCTACATTTTTGCCATTGAACGAGACACATCCAGCTACCGCCAACTTGCCAGACCGATGGACGTTTGTATGTACCAGATTTGTTCGATCAGGTGATGGAGGCTGATGATCGCAGGAGGAGGAGGTGTATCACTTCAAGTCGGATCCTAGGTCAGAAGGTGCGGTGGTGATCTTGACGGTGGACGAGACGAGCTACACCAGTGAGTCGATATATCCGCTTTTCTTCTCGAAAAAATGGTACTGACTGGCATAGACGATGGTACCAGCACGGGCGACTATCCGTCTCAAGGAGATCCGCATCCGATTGGTGGGTCTGCTCAACTCCAAGAAGCGGTATACGCTGACTTGTAGCTTGGTATATCGAGTCTCCTCAATCTGCTCAACCTCTCCTAGACGGCGCTCCCAAAGCTGGCAGATCGTTCTATACCTCTCTAGGTCATCTCAATTCTAGTCAGTGCATCTTCACCCCTGCATGGCATGACACGCGCTGACGTGCTCAGCGTGGCAGGATGAGACGTTCTTCGGGCATGTCATGTCTGGCCTGACGTGGGCTTTGGAGGGTGCTTCGACCAAGGCGTACGGAGTAGGTCTTGTCGGCTCGACAAACGGGACGACGGGTGGGAGCTCCACTGCTTCGGCCGGGGCTTCGGGTATGGCTTCGCAGAGCGGCTCGAGCACTTTGCCCTCCGCTAGTGCTAGTGCTGCAGGTAGCTCAGGTGCTGCGAGACAGGCTGCCAAGCTTCCTGCGGGTGCTGTTGGAGCCGCTGGAGTCGTAGTGGGTGCTCTAGCAGCTGGAATGGCGCTTGTGCTGTGAACGCATGCCATGTAGCGATATTTCTTTTCCTGTATCTTTGCAATACAATCGTTTCTCTCCTCTCCATGACTACCACGATGCATGCCCATGACAATGTTTCTAAAGATCCCCACGTACCCTATGGTCTACTTGAAGTACTTGGACGGGACAAACGGCATGGGCGTAACCTCTGCTTGCCTCAACTTTTTCCTCACTTCCACCTTTACCCCGGTCGCCTTCTTGTGGTATCCCGTCGCCACGTAGCCCATGGCGATGTTCTTGCCTAGTGTCGGTGAAGGGATACCGGACGTGATCATGCCGATCTGTTGAGTCCCCGCATCGTCGTAGATCACGCAACCCTCTCGAGCGGGAGAGCCCTCGATGGTGAACCCGACTCGACGCCGGGAGGGTCCATCCTTGAGCTCTTGGAGTATTCGAGATCGACCAGGGAAGGCAGGGCTCGACTCGGTTCTCCTGTCCTTGCCTAGATGATTTAGTCGATGGTTTCCCATGGCCGGGTGAGTGATGACGCACCGATGACCCAGCTCAGACCCGCTTCGACGGGAGAGACGCTCTCATCCAGATCATGGCCGTATAGACACATCCCAGCTTCTAGCCGCAGAGAATCCCTCGCTCCCAGACCGATGAGCATGACGTCCGAGTGAGCTACCAGTTGCTCTGTCACCGACACCGCATCCGCAGGAGGAATGGAGATCTAAAGTTCAGCTCGTAATCTTATTAATCCATCCTATGATCCTCGACTCACCTCGAAACCGTCTTCGCCGGTGTATCCTCCTCGAGCTATATGGCACTTCACTTTGTTCTTCCCTACCGAGCCATACGCGCTTTGTCCGAATTTAATGGTGCTCAAATCCAGCCCCTCCCCTAGCAACCCTTGGAGCACATCTGCCGAATTCGGCCCTTGCAGCGCGACTAGTCCCCACCCGTCCAACGTCACCCAATCCACCTTGTCCCCCTTCCACTCTGCCAGCTTCTTCTCCAAAAGCTCTTTGTCCTCCTTGATCCGCCCAGCATTCGTGACCACGTAGAATGAATCATCGTCCTCTTGCTTCGTGATTATCGTATCATCGATTATCCCTCCATTCTCGTTGAGCAAGACACTGAGGGTACTGCTGAACGGTTTGAGAGAAGCGAGAGAGGAAGGGCAGAGGGATAGGAGAAAGTCTTGTGCGCCAGGACCGGTGAATCGGTGTTGGAGCATGTGCGAGACATCGAATAGACCGGCAGAGGTCCGGACGTGGTTGTGGGCTGTGATTTGGCCGACGGAGGCATAGGAGAGGGGCATCGAGTAGCCTGCGAATGGGACCATCTTGGCGCCGGCGGAGACATTGTAGTCGTACAGGGGTGTTTTGAGCAGCTGAAGGTCAGCTATCGACCGGTGAGATATCGGGATGAGGGAGATAGAAATACCTCTTGCAGGGAGCGAGGAGTCGTGCTGAATGCTCGCAGAGTTACCGCCTGTGGGGCGAGACGAACAGCTCGAGCTTCCCGAGCGAGCAGTCTGGTCGATCTAGACAACATGTTGAACGGCAGTGGTGAGGCGCAAGAATGAATGTAGGAATATGGGTTGTCGACGACTTAGAGAGTTCGGCTAAATCGTGCTCGAGATAACGGCGCGTTTCAGATTCCGACCACTTGCCAGTTCGACCTCGAATGCTTTTGACCTGGATGAGGTGTGCAGGGTCGGGGTGCAGTGCTGAGGGGTTGGAAGAAGAAATGTGGGCGATACGTTCTGCAAAGCTTTCTTATCTACGTTCAAGCCGTCTCCGTCGAGGCGAGAGGAATGTTGGAAACAACCGTGGTCTGAATTTCCAAGGTTCTCGTCAAAGGGTTTCCAAGCGGGAAATTGGAAAAGGATCAGAGGCGTCGGTCTGTCGCAGACAGCTTCTCGGGGTCGTCCCCAACACCATAGCGCGCAGATCAAGGGCAGAAGTAAGGTATGGGTCATCATGTCATGGTCAATGCATGTACAGTCTATGGTCCGGGTCCTTCTTGCTTCAACCTGTGATTCCGTCAGCATACCGATTTTATTTCTCAAATGAAACGACTCACGATGATCGCCCCGCTCTCAGGATCTCATCTGTACTCAACAGGTTCACAGCAATTACAGCACTACACCGTCAGCCTCCGACCCTTGTCTCCATGGCTGTTGTACTCACCTCGAATGCAGCATCTGCCTCTTGACCCTGTAATTGTCCCAGACACCCTCAGTCACCGGGTTCATAGGCTCTCCCGACCTCAAATCCAGTCCAACAGGATCCTCCGTCTCCTCTGCCTCTTGCTGCAATCCGACGATCGCATCCTGCACATCGAATCCACCGTTCGAGGCGAGCGTCTTGGGAATGACCAACATGGCCTCGGCGAAGGCGAGCACACCGAGCTTTGTTCGACCCTTTGCAGAAGACTTGAGGGCGGTTTGGAGGTGCGCAGAACAGGCAATCTCGAACGCTCCAGCTCCAGGGATGAGGCACTTGTCCTCGATGGCATTCTTGACGGATCGGAAACCGTCTCGAAGAGCATCCTGGATTTGAGCCATAGTGTGGGCGTTGGGGCCTGCTTGTCAGCTGGGTTGATCTGAGTAGACTCACCCTTGACGAGAAGAGTGACACTCTTGGGCTCCTTGACGTCCTCCACAAAGGTGTACTTCTCCTCTCCTAATGTGTGTTCGTAGACCAATCCGGCGTATCCCAAGATGTCCGGTGTCAAGTCGTCGACCGAGTTTTGGGCAATACCACCACAAGCGAGTTGCAATCTGCCTGTCAGCCCATCTTCGAGCATAAGGATATGCTGCTCACCGCTCCATGTTCCTCCTCTTGGCTCGTCGCAGTGCAAAGATGCCGTTCTTGACCAAGACATCCAGACTCATTGGGTCGATACCTTTTTGGTTGATCAAGACGAAACCCTGGGGCTTCTCCCCCGATCCGACCGCCTGATCGCACACCGCGTTCTTCAACTCCACAATCTTCTTCAACTTGGAATCGACAAATCGTCGCTCCGACTCGACAAGCTTCTCCCGTTGTTCCGCCGACGAGTAGAAGAAACTCGAGTTGACCTCGCTGCAATGTAAGCTGTGTCGGTTTTGAGGATTTACAACAGCTTACGTCTTTTCATACTCGAGCGACACGTTCAAGGTAAGGATATGCGCATTCTCCACTCGTTTCGGCATGTCGGGGTGTCGAGCTCCGTGGTCCATCACCAGACCCCTAACGAGCTGAGTATCGGTATCCGACTTGTGCTGCATCTTCATGATCTCGATCATGTGCAGATCTATCGGGTCGACCCATCCGTCTCCTTGTTCTCGAGGTTGGATAGAGAGCACGGCATCGACAACGTCGGCCGAGAGTTTCGTGGCGAGAGCAGCGTGGAGTTTGGTGGAGAGGGAGGTGTGGGCGACGGCGATGAGGTTGGATCGGTCGAGGTTGGGGAATTGCTTGTACGAGTCGAGGAACTTGTCATTAGACCCTAGACCTAGGGGGAAAACGATGGGGGAGACTGGACTCACCGAAAGAGCCTCCTTCTTGGCCAAGTCGAATCCCTCGCCGATGACTCGAGGGTGAACACCTTCCTGGATATACCTGTCGGCTTGCTTCAACAGCTCTCCGACGAGCAAGACGACCGAGGTGGTTCCATCTCCTACTTGCTCATCCTGGGCAACAGCCGTTCGAGCAATCATAGCAGCGGTAGGGTTCTACCGTCAGCACGAGTAGTCTTTCTGCATTAGTATGACTCACTTGGATCTGCATCTCGGACAAGAGAACCTTTCCATCCTATCATTTCAGCTTTGACCTTTCGACGGTCCAAGAAGCGACCCACCTTGGTCATCTTGATCTGCCCGGACCCGTCCACCAGCATCTTGATCGTTCCCCTTGGACCTGACAAGTCAGCCTGACCCACCGTTGCGACATATGACTACCCACCCAGGTTACTTTTGACGACATTGGCAAGACCGACAGCTCCCGCCTGACCTATCAGCTGCTGCTTTCTACTCGAAGGAAACAGCTATCGACGCACCGTGTTGACCTGCAGAGCTTGCGTCCTCCTCACGCTCTCCGCTCTGGGGTTGATGAGCTCTATACTGCTAGACATGGTGGTATAGTCGAGTATAGGATGGATAGACAGTATCGAAAGAATATCGTCGAGCCCTTTGACATTATTCTGTAGCAACGCGTCGAACCTCCACCCGCGAAAGGTCGCTGAGGGGGAGGGGAATGGATTCATTTTCCGATCATTTTCACCGCCACCTTTTATCCCAAGACTAAGTCGGTACTGCACCCACTCACATCGATCATCTCGACGTCAAGCATTGATACCTTGACATATTACATCCGATAGATCGACAGATACAATGACGAGACGATTTTGGGCAGCAAAGCAGGTCGTGCCAAAGACAACACCTCAACCGGGATATCAGCATTTCCTCACTCCTCTGCGAAAGGTCATTGTCGACTACGACCCTCATGCGTCTCATCAGGACGGTGTAAGGTTCGTCGGTGTTCCTTTGTCTCTTTCTGTCGCTGCACGAGCTCGGGATGGCATGAAGGGCTAGGTCGAGGTCGTGAAGAAAGGCTGACGAGCAGGACATGGCTGAAACAACCTTTCTTGAACATGGCGAAGCGCAATCCGGACATCGAATTTGTGGTGAGGCCACTGCCGCAAGGCAAATCAGCAGTCCTTCGAGGGCACTATGGTGAGTCGACACTCGACCCCTACCCTGGCCATCTATCTCGACTGTCCGAGCGGTACTGACAATGCAGTAAACGGGAGGGAAAAGGTCATTTGCGTTGATAGGTTAGACAGGGTCAACGTCGAGAAGAAGGTTAGTCCAATCTCCCTCAATCCTCCAGACACATAGAAGAGCGTCCATTGAGCCAGGTGCTGATAGTGTAGATGGACATCCTGCTGAATTCGTCTGGTGCAAAGATAAAGCACCTGAAGAATCTACAATTGGAGGCGCCGGCAGGAGCAGAGTCTGCAAGAGGCATTTGGAGTATACTGCACGAGCACGCCAAACCACATGGAGGGTATATCATCTAGATAGTACACGAGGCGGAGATTTTCACGACGCAGGAGACTGCATGTATGATGTGACGACCATTGGGACATTCTTGGGCGCGCCGTGGGCACACAGGCGAAGAGCCGGGGATGTGGTTATTGGCTGCATAACGAGGACAGTCCTTTCTGCTCCAAGCTTCAATGCTCGCTCGCCAAAGAGTCACTCAGTCATCTCTCAGGAATCGCCCCCGCCTACAGGTGTGATGTGACGGATGTATCGCCTTGATAAACCCAAAGGATCAGCGAGCCACGAAATCTCAAACGTGTTTCGCAATCTCCCTCTCGAGATTTGTTGACTTTATCTTTCTCTCTTGCTCATCTCATATCTTTCTCGCCAGACCATGGGCAAGACATTGATAGTGTTCGACTTTGACTGGTCGTTCGTCGACCAGGATACCGACCGATGGGTGTTTGAAGTTCTCTCTACCCCTTTGCGTCGATTGTTGCAGACGAGAAAGTCGGGTGGATCGCAATGTACTCCGGATGTCGTGTAAGTCGGTCCAATCATCTATTCTCCTGCACCTTGTCCTCTTTGCCAGTCAGTATGCTTCGGACGGGTCCAGAAGTCGATCTCACCAGTTTTGTGATAGTCGTCTGATGACAGGAACGAGACGATGGGAGATCTCGCCGAGCAAGGCTTCACCAAGGACCAAATACTGGACGCCCTCCGAACCCTTCCCTTCGTAAGCCTATCTCATATCGCCAAATCCTCCTTCTCTCGTACCGCGTCTCATGTCGTGAGCTATGCTGATGGCACGTAGCACCCAGCCATGAAGCGAGCTGTTCTCGGCTTGAAGGAGCGCAAAGGGGACGATGTGGAGTTCCTCTGTTTGTCCAACTCGAATGAAGTGTACATCGGTACTATACTCGAGGTGAGTCTTCTCGTCCACTCTCTCCTGTCATCCTCACGCATCTCGGTATCTCCCTAAACTCTCAATCTGCGCTTTCCCCTTGAACTCAAATTGACGAACAGAAACATGGCCTAAGCAACCTTTTCTCCGAGATTATTACCAACCCCGCGCAATGGTCCTCCTCCTCCCCCAACCGCCTCAACATCGGCCGACGTCTTCCTGCCTCTGAACCTCCTCATGGCTGTACTGTAGGATGTCTCGCCAACATGTGTAAAGGCGACGAGTTGGATACCTGGGTCGGGAAACACGGTGGAAAGGACAGCTGGGAGAGGATCGTTTACGTCGGAGATGGAGGGAACGATTTTTGCCCCTTGATCAGGATGAGAAAGGGAGACTGGGCGTTGGTCAGGAAGAACATGGAGCTGGATGAGAGGGTCAGGGAGGAGGGGGAGAAGTGCGGTCTAAAGGTGGAAGTGAAGAAGTGGGACGGAGCTTGGCAGGTAGAAGAGTGAGTCATGCCGTCTACTCGGTATATGGTTTGGAACTGATGATCAGGTACTTCCAGGAGCTATAGTGTTATCGACGACTCGGCAAAACGGAATAGCATAGCTGCTCTAAGCAATGAAAGTTTTCACGTCGCACATGTAGACAATGCGCAACTGACATTATCTCATCTCGACATGATACGCTTGTGACAGCTCATAGGCCACTCGTCGACGCTCGATGATTACTCGATGACCAACCTATCCTCCTGGCGTGGCTGCTCTGCCTCGGTACCAGCCCGCACCTTGTCCTGATGCCTCGTGTTCGATCCCAATGCCCACAGGCTCGACCTGTTCTCCGGGTTTTCTGCCCAATCAGCGACGTCCTTCCCTCTCAGTCACGCTATCACGCACGATGCACCTGCATGAGACCCTTGCCAAAGTTGGAGAAGCATATACAGCCAAAGATGAACGTTGCCATCCGCCCGTCAGCTCGATACGACCAGGATGGGCATATCTCCCGCTCACCAAGGAGATTATGGCAAAGATGGAAAGCATGGCCATTGTGATCTTGGTGTTGACGTATATCTCTGCAGAGGCAGGTAGCCAAAGCGTCGCCAGCTTGTATCTGATGATCAGCATGGTCGACCGCGCAACTGTCACTCACGTGAAGTAGGTCAACCCAGCAACCATGAGTGAGATACAGACCTTCATGAGACTGCTTGTCAGCGGGACCGCAACCGACTATTTGGCATAACCGACGGCTTGTTCTCCTTTCGCACAGCCCAACCGGTAGCAAGGACAGTGATAGGCGTCAGAGCAAGAGCGACGATCGCCTATGCGCTGAAATGTCAGCTACTCCCTGTGTAACCAGGTACACGTACAAGTCGACAGTTTCAGCTGCTGGGTTGGTAGCCAGGATGAGATACTGTCATTTCAGCCTTCCCTATGACATACACCCTGCCCAGCAGACGTACAGCGATACAGAACGCCGTGGCGAAGAAGAAAATCATCTTGAGCAACGACAACAGCGTCTAATACTCATGGTGCATACCTGATCATCAGTAACTCCCCTCAAAGTTGGATTCACGCTTCATGGCCGAGGAAGCTCCGACGAGGTGGAAGACAGACCATCCAAACTCGACGTAGAGCTTGCGGATGAGGAAGACGAACGCGAACGTGGCCAGGCCGACGAAGATTGGTGTAGCGATGTACAACCTTTGCAGTTGGCTAAAGAGACTGCCAGGTCCAACGCAACTCTATCAGATAAGTGTTCGTCTTTTCCGCGCGAAGGAAATACGTACTGGAAACGAGCCGCATCCGTCGACAGGAGCTTTGGAGAGCGCGTGCTTGGTTTGAGGGATTTGAAGAATGGAGCAAACAAGGATGCAGAGGTTGAAGAAGAGGTGGAGGACGAGCTGGATGAAATTGCGAGCTCGGAGAGCGTCAAAGACGTATAACACGGAGAAGATTCTGTACCGTCAGCGGGTTGTTCCAGTCTCTCGGGTCTATAGATGACTCACTGCGCAAAGATGAACACGCAGAGATAGAGCGGGACAGTCCGCGTTGCGGTGTTGACGTTGCTGATGTTGGCCTCGTTCATCAGCATTCATCTGGTAGTTTTGCTCACCACAGCCAAGCCGAAACCAGTGAAGACTACCACAAAGACTACCAAAGCTTCGACTGCAGCTAGTTGTCAACCTTGACCAGATTGTCGTTTTTTCGAGGGGGAGATAGCATGGTCGCCAAGGTGCAAAGGGACGGAAAGACTGTTGCGGATCAAGGCTTACCTATCGCCATGTAGGCTTTCTCTGCGCCGGTCGCCAAGGTGCGGTAGGAGCGTTTCACCTTGTGTTGCTGGGTGTCCATCTTCAGCCTTCCTCCTTCTGTAATTACAGGTCTTCGACGACGGTGTTGCAGATCGCAGAGGTCAAAGGTCAAAAAGGATCGAGATGAAGCGGATTAGCACCTCTTTACACACACAAAGGAAGCTCGAAAGCTGATGATGGGTGGTCGGCCTTGCGGTGAGAAGCTACTACCGCTGGTGGGGTGTGTTTCAAGTTGACCCCTCCACAGCGTAACTATGGTTAAAAGCTACAGTGCAACCCCCTTGCCCTTGACTGACACCCTAGAGTCCTAATTCTCCTCCCTGCTCATACCATGAACTTCATGTATTCTTCGACCTTCAAGTATGCAGACTGATAAGATGGGCAGACGGCGACATGATGACAGTGAAGATAACTCATGCTCATACGTTATCGGTCATCTGCGGATCTGGGTCCAGACTTTGGGGTGCATGCCGAGGTGCCGTTGTCTCGGCCGAGAAAGAGGCGTTTGTTGTTTCGGCTGGCGTCAGTGGTGGGTGATAGAGTACTCGTAACTAAGTTAGTGGTGAGAAAATAGCATCGACCTGCGTAACTACTCGCTGAGGTTTCCTCTTCTCCCGTTTAGCTCGTTTTCTCTTGCTGTCTATTACTCAGCTCCCTCGACACCCCTCGGCCATGAAGCGTGAATCCA
>JALPCD010000347.1:0-14522 GCA_026538415.1 Cryptococcus sp. GC_Crypt_1
TTCTCAATCCGGTCCAGCTCCTTGATAGCTCTTTCCTTCTGCACAGCTAGCCTCTTGGCAGCCGCCTTTCGACTCGCCAATTCCGTCTCCACCTGACCCATGACGTTTGGCGCAGCGTCCCTCCCACTCTTCTTCTTGCCCTTCGATACGTTCCCCCGGACTCCATAAATCCCTTTTGACTGACCGGTGCGCAAAGCCAGTAGTCTGTCCGAGAACATAACCATATCGGTGTCGACAAGCTCCTGCTCCTCTGTCGTCAATGTCGGATCATCATGCAAGCCTGCCCCGACATTGGGTCGCAAGGCGATCAACTCCATCTCGAGATTTTGCTGGTGGTCCACCAAGATTCCATCCATTTCATCCATCTCCGTCTCGTCCATTTCCTCGCCAGTCACGGTGGTGGAAGAGTCGGATTGGGAAGGCGAGAAGAGCATGTCGGCGATCCTACCAGTCTGCTCGGCCTGATTACTTCGAAGCGTCGGTAAAAGCGAGTCCTTGTTATACCACCTCGGCACACGATCTGTCGGAGGTCGAGAGAACGAGCTGTCTCGAACGATATAGGGTCGAGACCTCGTATCGTCTTCTAGAGCCTTGTCGATCCGATCCAAAGTGACATGTTCCGTCGGACCCGCTCGACCTTCGGTGATCCTCCTCGAGACGTGTAGCCGCATCGTACGTAAACAACTCCGAAGGATGTAGTTGAGCTTGGGCGTGTGTCGGTAATCTAGCAGGTCCATGGCTCCCGATTCGTCCTGTACCCATCGTAATGCCGTCATGCCCATGACAGCAGCCCGATCGTCAATCTTTCCAGCAAGTCGAACCAGAGGTATGAGATCTTGATGGGTAAGCTCCGAAGCGGCTCCTCGGTGTCCAGCATGCAGATACACCTGAATCATAGCCGTCACAGCGACCACATCTAGCCCCTCCATTAGATCCTTCCTTCCCAGCCGTCGGATGGCCTCGTACGCCTCTCGAGCTCGTCCAGGATGATCCTTGCCCCATCCGAACACAAGCGCCATGTACATTCCTCTTGTCGGTTTGATCCCCATCCGAGAAGCGAGCTGCTTGACATCGTCCGCTTGGTCAACTTGTCCCGCTTCAATGTACCCCTTCATCATCGCCAACAGATGCCGCTTGTCGAGCTGCCATCCAGATTCTGTCAATTCGTTCCAGACTCGTTCGGCAGAGGGTACCCCAGCGACTTGTTCGCCTATAGATGCTTCAAATTGCAGTCGAAGAGCGATGGAAAGCGGTGTAGGCGGGACAGAGCGGTTGCGTAGTTGTTCAAGGATAGAGTCGCAAGTCTCGGCAAAGGTACCGATGGGAACGAGTCCAGCGAGGAGATCGTCCAAGCTACCGATGTTGTCTGCCGAAAGACGGCGGAATCGACGACCCGACGCGAGCTTGACTGCTTCGGCGAGAAGCGAATCAATGTGCCCGATCGAAGCTCGAAGGTTGGTAGCTCGTTCCAACATGATATTGAGCAGTCGACCGAGTTCTTCCGGATCGGCATCCATACGTTTGCGAACCACGTCGAGGACGATTTGTAGCGTCATGCCGTCCGGGCTGATGTTGGCTTGTCGCATAAGGTCGGTTGCTCGTTGTAACCCTTCGAGACCGTGTTGCTCCGCCATGGAAGAGATGAGGGTGTTGATGACACCATGATCGATCGTCGAGGGTCGAGGGAGTCGCCAAACCTCGCTGAGCGGATCATAATCGAATAAGGCTCCTCGGACCATCTCATACGCCTCATCCACCAATCCGACTTTGCACATGGTCTCCACAAGAAGCGCTATGAGGTCGGGTCGAAGAATAGTAGGATTCGTCATAAAGTACATCCACCAAGCTTCCAGCAGCGTCTTGTCGGGTATACGCAAGGCGATTTTGAAAGCGAGTATGAAGGTGACAGGTGTGGGCAGGACAGGATTCTTGGTAGCCTTCGTATGATGCAGGTTGAAACGATCCAATAGCTTGGCGGCTCCTCGAAAGTCGTGCACATCCAGTCGAAGTCGGATCAAGCGATGAAGCAATCCAGCAGCATACGCCGGGCGGTGATCTCCCAGTCTCGCCAACACCTGCTTCTCCAACTTCTTGTCCGGTCCATGCGCCCTCTGTCCAGACAATACCGCCGCCAGCTCCCCAGCCTGGACCTTTGAAGAATCTTCAAGCTTCTCCTTCATCTCCGCCCGGATCTCACGCACTCGCGCGCCATCATTCGACGATACAGCCGCTCGAAGGAGGATCTCGTACACTCCAAGGTCCATCTTTCCTCCTGCCTGTTGGTATAGCTTGCCCATGATCGGTATTGGACCATAGTTGCGTTGAGAAGCGAAAGCCTTGGCGACCATGGTGAAGATGGAGGGCGACCAGAAGAAAAGGTCGATCTGAGGTGTAGGATTGGAAGGGAAGGACGGCCCGGCCACGCAGTCGATGATGATGCTCCATTGTTGGTTCTGGTACATCTTATCGATCCAGCGTTGCAAGTCGCGAGCGGTACAAATGCCGGTGTCGAGTTGACGAGGGAAATGATCGGCGAAAGTGCGAATGGCGAGGGGATGACACTTGAGAAGGACGCAAGTGGATAAAAAGTCGACAAGTCGTCTACCTCGGAGTCGATGATGAGTCATGTCGGTGTTGCTGGTCGGCAAGTTTGCTGGTAGAGCGATGAGATGATCCCGAAGTCGAATACAGCTGGGTTCCGCATCGTTCGCCGAGACTCGAGCGGCCAAAAGTCGATTGTGGTCCTTCATCCCTTCCAACGAGCGTAACAATAGATCCACATCCTCCACGAGCATCGCTCCCATCGCCTCCCCATCCAGACTCCCCAAGCATAGCACCATATACACTGGTCTCCGCCTACATCCCTTCGCCCAAGCACTCCTCCAGCTTTGCTTGTCATTCCTCCAAGCCTTATTCAACGGGTTCTCGGCAGACGTAGGCGGTACAATCGACACAATCGTATATCTAGAGCTGTCTGGAGGAGATCTGATCGACGAAGCAGGAGGAGAAGGTCGAACATGATATGGGAAACCCTGGTCGAGCGGCCATTCTCTCGCTGAAGCCTTTTCCTCCCTCTCCAGCTGCCCTGCCGGCTTTTCCCTCTTTCCAGGCCTCTCTCTTCTTCTGATCGGAACATCATGTTCTTCTTCCACGTCTTCCTGCTTAAGAGCAACTGCCGAAGCGTGCTGTCGAATCGGTAGATTGAGCGAAACACCTTTGCCCTTGACGTCGTCCGATCTACGTAAAGAGGTGTATTGTCGAGCTTGTCGCTGAAGGAGGATAGCTCGTCGAAAGGCTTGCGAGGACGACTCGGCGATTGGGATAGTAGGAGGATGGAGAGTCGGCAGGAAGACGACGCTGAGACTGCTCTGAAGGGCAGCTCGAGTGTATCCTTGCCGAGATGAAACGATCATTTGTCGAGCTCATCTGTGAATCAGCGCAAGCACTTGTTCTGAGTCGAATATGAACACGTACCTGCTTTTTATCAATGTTCTAGCTGCCGTTTCCATGTTGTGCGAGTCGAGAGGGCTGGGATGTCGAGTATATAGTAGATGTATATGCAGATCGATTTCGGTCCATCTAAGTTGTAGAGAGAGCTTCAGACTTTCGAAAGTATGCCTATTTCCCCCTCCCTGGGCTGTTTCAGCCAAGTGACGAGCCTACAAACAAACCGAGACGATCCGACCGAGGTATTGACAGGCGGCGGGTGGAGGTCACTCTCGAGTCGATATCCAAGCATCATCCTGCTCGAGCATAGAGTACCTTGAACCATTCTAAATCCTCTATCAGCTTGGTATCACCAGCGACTTGTCGACTGTGATCATAAGCCTTCTTACACCTGCTGCCTCTCTCTGGCCGCTCTCCTCCCAAGCTCAGATTCGATGACTTTAAACCTGGATGGCAAGTCGGACGATGTCGAGATACCCTTTAGCATTCTCGACACCGATCTTTACAAGGTGAGTTTTATTTGGAGCACTTCCAAACCCAACCTATCGTTTCTTATCATGAGTGCTAAATACTCAGCTCACGATGCAAAATGCGGTGTTGCACCATTTTCCCAATGCCCAAGTTATTATCAAGTTCACCAACCGCGCCCCACACATGCTGTTCAACCGACGATGCTTTGATTGGGTACAAGAGCACGTGAACCGTGAGCTCCTCCCCTCCCACTTCCCTTGGGTTCCAGCTGACAATCAGGCCTGGAAAAGCTTCGTCTGACATCGGACGAGAGAGAAGCGTTGACCAAATCTTGTCCATACTTTACGCCTAAATACCTCGATTTTCTAGCTTCCATCACCCTGCATCCTCGACAACAAGTGACTTTGCGTTTCGTGCCCAAGACAGAGGATGGGGATATGGGAGAGATAGAATGTCACATTGAAGGTGTATGGAGCGAGTGCATACTTTACGAGGTGCCCATCATGGCTATATGTAAGTCTGAGCCTCCGCCTCGTCGATGACAGCTGATACATAGTGTCCGAGGGGTATTTCAAGTTTGTGGACACGGATTGGAATCACGATGGACAACGAGGTCAGCTCGTAGGCATATTGCGGTTACTCAAAGCTGACATTGTAGAAAAGGCCAAAGGAAAGGCAAAGCAATTGCTCAATCCCCCTTCGCCCACTTCAGCACTGCTATATTCTGAATTCGGGACAAGGCGGAGGAGAAGCTTTAAAACCCAGGATCTGATAATACAAGGTTTGGTGGACGCGCAGAGAGAATGGGAAGCAGAGGGAGGTTCAGGTTCAGGTCTAGCGGGAACAAGCAATGTACGTTAGCTGGCTCGAGCAACATATTTTTGGTATTAGTAAAGCTGACACGTAGGTCTACCTCGCCTTGAAATATGGCCTGAGACCGATGGGAACAATAGCGCACGAGTGGATCATGGGTATAGGCGCAGTGCATGGATACAAGGGGGCCAATGGCCGGGCAATGGACATGTGGGAGCAAGGTGAGCAGCTGTGAGCTTCACGGATACTCTAGCTGACATCCAGTATATCCACCTGGACCCAACGCACCACCCCTCACCATGCTCACCGATACGTTCACCGCCCAAGCCTTTTTCGTCGACTTTCTTTCCAATCCCACTCGAGCTCTGCGCTGGGGCAGTCTCCGCCAAGACTCTGGCGATGCGTTTGCGTTTGTCAAACAGGCCAAGGAAATTTATCGGCAGGTGGAAGATGCTGCGGGGATCAAGAGGGAAGATGGGGTGGTAGCCAAGGGGAAGAGGATAATCTTTAGCGATGGGCTGGATGTAGAGTCGGCGATTGCTCTGCAAAAGGGTTGCGACGAGATTGGTATGGCTGGTGAGTCAAGCTTGCCAGAGCTGGATGCGGCTGATGATAGCATCGTTTGGGATAGGAACATTCTTGTCGAACGACTTTTGCAAGGCGTCCGAGCCAGACAAGGTGTCCAAGCCATTGAACATCGTGATCAAGCTCAACAAGATCAACGGGAGAAATGCGGTCAAGCTGTCGGACGACAAGGGGAAAGTGAGTGCCCTATATAGTCCAGAATATTATGACTACGAGGCTGATGGGCAGTATACTGGAGACCTAGATGAAGTCAGGCGGGTACAGGAAGAGCTTGGACTGGCTTGATGCCACTTTTGACATATGTAGCCTAACGCCTCGAGCGGTACCCTCTATAGATGCCCATGTATATGCATGGCGACTAGATATGTGTTGCGACTTCTCTGTGTTATAAGGCTTCGTATTTCAGACCAGAGCAGTGTTCTCGTTATATAGATCGTTATCGTACTCCCTGTCTCGTCCTGCTTCACGATCTCACTTCTGAGCCATCTACTTGGACGCCTTCTTCGTCTCCACCTTTTGCTTCTCCACCACCTCGTCCTTCTCGTTCACCTTTTCTGGAAACTCCCTTGACTCGGGGGTCGAAGGTTGGGTGTGGGAAGGGACGACCGGTCTTGTCAAGGGGAACCATTGAGCCGGGCTGAATCGATACGCATGCGGGGAAGTCTTCAGAGCCAACTGCATGTCTACCTTGTCAGCACGCACAATATTTTGCTCGACCGACAGGGCGAGGGCGACTTACATAGTGCAGCGGTAAAGATCAAGAACGACCCGTATCCCGTACCAAAGTGCCAGTATGCGTGTCCTATCTGTCAGCAGCTCTTCTTCTTCCCACTTCGACAAAGGTGTAGTCCTCTCACCTTCAAGCAAGAATCCCAAAACACCCATGTACTCTCGAGCAGCTCTCAACTGCTGGCAGCAGATGTTGTCCACGTTCCAGATCCCAAACGCCGCCGCAAAGACCGCCACGCCCCATCCAAACGTCTTTTTCACGGCAGGCTTGGCCCAGTGATTGTCTGGCAGACGAGTGATCATCCACGTCGTTCGGCCGACACAGGTGAACATGAGCATGGCAAATGCGACCTCGTGGTATATCGGGTTTGGCAAGTAGATGCTCATATATCAGCGTGTGTGCAAAGGGGTTGGGGAAAGGATTGGGTGGAGGCACGCCAACTCACTAGGAAAGGGTGATGAATGCATCAAAGGCAATCAACGCTAGGAGACCAAAGATCCCCCACCTTGGTTTGAAGCTGGGTAGAGTGTCGAAGGATAGATAGGCGACATACGAAGCGACGTATATCTGCGGTTCAGGGGTATATCCTTTCAGAGGGAGATGACTCACCATAGGTAGCTCATCCATCAACTGCCAGTCCCACCTCAGCGTCATGTGGAACCCCGTGCTTCCCAGCCCAATGAACGTCAGACCTAGATACGCCAGCGCATAGCGATTCGGTATTCCGCTCGAGATGGTTGCCGCTGCGCCGTAAATGCCGAGGAGGATGGACGGAGTATTGGAGAGGGTATTGGCGAACTCGGCGATGAAGCGAGAGTGCGTGTAGTTGAGCTCGCACCAGTCTATCGAGGATGTATGGTTGCCCCAGTCTGATTGTCAGTGGCGGTCATACGTAGGGAGAAGGGGGCGGTGACTTACAGCCATGGTCGATTTGACCGACTCGAAGAGCGTCGAAAGCGCCCATCGTCGAGAATACGAGGAAAGTATGAGAAATTTGAGCGATCCTTCGTCGCCGTCAACAACCAGATCGGTTTCTTCTACTGGACCAAATATTCGCCAGTCGAGCTATGCGGATAGTTGGTATCGAGAATAGTCGAGAGTCGCTGCACAGCCCAGTAATAGGAGATCACTTGATCCAGAGAAATTTGGACTGATTAGCTCGTGTCGAATAATATCCCATGACATCCCCCTCCACCCTTGCTGCTTATAAAACATCGTGGTAGTTGAGCTAAGTTACCGGTGGTCGACGTGGTCGTTTGTTCGCGACCGATGGAACACCGAGGTCAGATCTTTCTATACAGGCGGAAGACATAATTAGCTAAGCAAGGCGAGGTTATAGAGGAGTTTGTCGAGGATCGCTTCACTGTCGAGGTGCTTGTGTGGTTCTTTCGTTACGTAATATATAGAACGGCCCGCTTACGTCGTCCATGCAGCTACCACGGCGGCCGCGGCGATAGCATGCTCTACGAGGGGACATGCTGGCTTGCTGACAGAAGCCGACGAGGTGGTATAGATAGATATTAACTTAGTTCATATGTACAGAAGTGCCAACTAAGACAAGGGTATATCGACCAAGAGAATTGCCGAACTCAGACTGCTGCTCCGAAAGTGAGTTCCAGCAAAACCCAGCCGCACGTACGCTCCCTCCCCTCTTAATTTACGACGAGTACGGCTTCTCTCCATGTTCCATCAACACTTCCCCTGCATGGTTCTTGGCCTCTCTCGACGCATTCGGGTTATCCAAAGTCCTAAACACGTCAGCATCATCCCATATCCTACTCGCTCGGACGTCGACGCACGCTCGGAATCCGCCCAAGACACGGTGATCGTGCTCCGTCTGCCCATCTCCCTTGTCTGGGATGGCGGGATCATGGAAACCACCCGACTCGTGTGAGACGTGGTGTTGCTTGCCGTGATGTCCATGCTCGTGTCCTTCACAATCTACGTGCTTGGAGTCTTCGTCCGACAGCTTCTCGCCGTGCGATTTGAGAATCTGTTTGTCAGACTGGGCAGAGTGGGGGGAATGAAGGGGAACCTTACCTCTGCTGCGTGTGCTTTGGCATCCTCTGATGTCTAAATTGGTCAGCCCAAAGTATGGGAGAAGGGTATAGTACTCGTACATTTGGGTTGTGCAGCGTCCTTGTCTTCAGCTTTGCACGAATTCACCCCGGTTCCGTAAGCTCACGCCTTGTACCCTCCCAACACCCGGTTGTCTTGCTCGTCGCTCATCTTGCTGTTGTTCGTGCTGGTAAATCGAGTTGAATAGTTGAGGTTCAGGTACTGCAACAAGTCGAATGCATGTATAGGTCGACAATGGCGGTCGTGCTGAGGACGTACTCGTAGAGAAGGGCTCTCGACGTCATGACAACAAACGTCACGTGGTAATCTATTCGTCCTGCATCTACGCTGTAATATCTACTCAAGTGGTCTTCATCCATCCTGACCCTCTACATCTTCTCCCCATGCTCCTTCAGAACGGCCTTGGCATTCTCCTTGGCTTCTTCCGAGACGTGGGGATTATGTAAAGCCCTGCCCGATCAGCTCAATCACCTCATGGGCGTCGCAACCGCTCGACTCACGCTTTGTACCCTCCGAGGACTCGATGCTCGTGCTCCGCTTCGTCCTCCTTGTGATGCTCAGCATGTTGAGCTCGAGTCTCCACATGACCATGAGTATGATCATGGGTATATTGACCATCATCGCCTTGTCGCTGTCCTTGCTCGAGCGGTCGAGTATGGCCTATCGGCTCGCCAGCGTCCTCGAGCATCTTTCGAGCATGCGCCTTGGCCTCGTCCGACGTGTCGGGTCTGGCGAGAGTACCACACCATCAGTATGGGTGAAAGGGCAAGGGGTCGGGCATGGACATACGCCTTGTATCCGCCCAAGACTCGGTGTTTGTGCTCCTCCTCGTCGGTAGAGGCGTGGTCAGAAGCGCCGTTGGAGGGTCGGTCTTCAACTCGGATGGGCTGGTCGTGCGCTTCGAGGATCTGCGGTTATCAGCTAGGATTTTTGTGGGCGAAAGTCATCGGTCGTGGCTGTAACAAAAGGAGGTGAGTGGAGACGAGAGTTGATCGAGGGTGAAGGGTTCGCAGGTGTCTCATGCTCACCTCGATAGCGTGTTTCTTGGCTTCAGAAGTCGACTGCACACATCAGCATCATAACTTACTCTGCTGGTGCCTAAGGTATACGTTGGGGTTATGGAGGGTACTACACCGTCAATGCCATTCGAGGGGAAGGGGAGAAGAGGCAGACTCACCTCTTGTGTCCGGCCAGCACTCTCTTCTCATGTTCTTGCTCGATGGTCGACATGTTTGGGATGCTGGTAGTGATGTGCTGGGCTGTGCGGTGAGGATGGAGATAAAGTGAGGTAGAACAGCAAGAGCAATGGGAAGAGCTGCTGTCCTTTTTTGTGTGTGCAAACTGGGTTGACCCAACTCGAGGTCATTCTTTCGCAACCCCTCTTTTGCGTCACCTTGATGGACATGACGACATAACATATCTCGTTGCATGTTTCATCATATGTACACCTCAAGACCTCGGATTGAACAACCCCTTCTATAATACACGACGATTGAAGCACCATCCCAGCTGGCTCAGCCAAACATGGACAGTCCACCTGCACCGTGCGAGAACCCTCTATCCCCCTGTGCCACCTTGGCCTCCAGCGCTTTCCTATTGAGGTAACTCAGATCCCGGATCATCCCGTCCATCGCCTGGTATCTCTGGTAGTCGGTTGCGCGGCTGCATGTTAGCTGGAACGTAATGCAAATATCTGTAACTGACAACTTGTCAAGCACCAAAAGACCGTTGACCTGGTCGATCTGCCCGTTGATTTTTCGGTCCAGAATGAGCGAGACGATCAACTCTTCCACTTCGATGTACGAGACGTTCAAAGTCTGGACTATTCAGCTTGTAAAGCAACGAGCGACTCACCTTTGCGATATATGCCATAGACATGCGAGTATATGGCTTGATGATATCGATAATGTATTGCGTCCTGAGCGATTTGAGAAGGTCGTTGACAAAGTGAGCGATGAACGGATCGGCTGTCGTAGTTGATCGGTTTCCTTCAAAGTCAGCTATCATCAACACGGCTATGACAGCTCACCCTTGAGTATCCTCTCTGCCTCTTGTACATCTCGATTCTGATACGCGGTCACCAGACTTGTCATGGCAACAATCTGCGGGTCGTTCTTGTACCTGTTTGTTAGCTGATGTCACGGCTGTCATTCATCACGCAGCTCACGGCTTGGTCTCTTGCGAGTCGAAAGGATTGATCTCGCTCCCCATGAGCATGTAGGTAAGTACGAGGTATTTCAACACCTGTATCCTCTGATTCGCTCCACTCTCGTCGTACTGCCTGAATGCCTCGAAGAGGTCTGTCGAAGCATTGTCCCACGATTCTTCTCGTCAGCTGGACGTCATGCGCTCTGAAGCTGCTGACAGCTGACTCACTCTCCATCATCCACATTTTGCCTCCGCATTCTCGTATGATACCCATGATCCTGGGATGGGGAATAGCGTTTTTCACCTGCATCGATGCATTGTAGATGTCCTGCCAAATCAGCGGGCAAGCTATGGTGATAGCATGGTCAACGTACTTTGAGCTTTCGATTCTCCCCTAGATCGCTGTACATCTGAATCTCCAAAGCATATAGCTCGAGCAAAAGAGACCCTTTGGTCTGATCCTCGGATGAGCTGGACGATGATCCAGGTGCACATGTCGCATGTAGAGCTGTCAGAATCTGCTGATCAGCGTCATACAGGCCATCATACTCACCGGCTGCAACCGATCGTATTCCTTTCTCTCGAGCAGTAACTTGGCGAGTTTTGTACTCGACTTGTTGGACAATCGCTACTTGATCAGCTCATCCGCTGTCAAGGAGGAGCTGACGTACATCATTCTTCGCCTCGTCACATGCTTCTTTGGTAGCAGAGTAAAACTGCTCAAGTGTGTCAAGCGGCACCTTGGGTGCTTTGGCAGCGTGCTACGAATTAGCTCCACCGGCCAAGAAGGGATACAATAAAAGGTCGACTCACTTTTCCTTCTCCTCCCACATAGTCGAGGATGTTGTTGATCGACTTCTCCGCATAATTCCTCGTGACGTTTTTCTGCATGTCAGTAGGGCATTCTGGGAGGAAGGAGGAACAGCGCACTTGGGTATAGCCTAGAAGCTCTCGATATGTCTCCAGAGCCTCCTGCGGCTTGTTGAGCAAGAGGAAGTTCATTTTCGTCATCTGCTTCAAGCTCTTGAAGCCCCTGAAGGTCAGCTTCAACCAGGGGACGGCACCAGAGAGCTCACCATTCTCCCTTCTCAGATTGAGCGTCTACGATCGTCCTGAACGCCTTAAGAGCAGCTGTCGCGTCGTCCTCCTTCAACGCTGATAGTCAGCTCAGACTCGCACAATCCCCATCCAAGACACCCAGTCTCGATACATTACGGATCGAGGTGGAAAGCGGTAGAGCTTCAGAGGATATAGAGTGAAATGGACGGTCGACTTACCCTTCGCCTTGTAGTATTGGTTCTCGACATCCCCTGCATCATCCTCCATAGCTCCATCGTCATCGTCATCGTAATCAAAATCATACTCCTGAGCTCGTCAGCTTATGGTCGGGAGATGTTTGGACGAGAGCTGTACCTCATCATCTGCCACGTCCTAGCAAGTCAACGATCTTCTCCCTATGCGAGGGGTCAAGGGAGACTCACGTCCATCATGAAGTCGTCGTCCGACATATCGTCGATCTCTACTCGCTCTGATCCGAAATATGCTCTACAATCTCCCGACACAAGTCTCTAGATGTTCTGCTAGTGGCGAGATAGTGGTAGAACGATACGTGGAAGGGATGTGAGGTTCAAGGTCGAATGATGAGTCTGTCCAGCCAGACCAACCCTCAATGGTGGAGGTCAAGAAGGGCGGTCCGAGCGGTCATCCCCGCCCCTTCTCACCTCACCTCACCTTGCTCCCATCCTCTGCGATAGGTCTCCTGTGCACCTCGCTCCTATACGTCTAACCTCATCCTCCATGTCCAGCTAGATTTTAACACCCTCATCTTCCTCGCCATGAACTCTTCTCAGACGCCTTCCTTGCCTTACGTTCGAGACGAAGCGTCGACCTCGCAGATCTTGTCAGCCTATCCCTCGTATCAACCCACTTCGGCAACTTCGACGACACACGACCAGGCCCTCACCTCTGCCGGCATCCGGGACGGAGATCAAGGATACTACGACGACGATGAAGCATTGCTGGAGGATGACAATGAGATAGATCTGGGGAGCCCAGGAGACGGGAGTGCGCTGCAATATTGGGCTGCAAAGAGGCATATGTCGGGCAAGAAGGTGGATCAGAGCGAGGATGAATATGGTGAGCTCAAGCTCTTGCCCCAATTAGGGACCTCGAGCTAATGGTAGTCGGATGGAGGCTGAGATCACGGATGAAGACGTTCAATGCGGGCTTGTTCATCTGTCTGAATTTGGGAGTGGATCCGCCAGACGTGGTCAAGACGAATCCTTGCGCAAAGCTAGAGTGTTGGCTAGACCCGTCGGCTTTGCCCTCGTCCAAAGCCATAGAAGCGATAGGCAGAAGTGAGCTCAATACTCCATCTCATGGGACGAGCTGACAGTAGACCTCTCCCAGCAATTCGAAACGCTGAATCCGAAGGTCAAATACAAAGCTGTAAGTACACCGGACTCGGAATGAGCTGACGAGCAGTATCTTGATCCGTCGATAGAGGAAACCAAGAAGCAGTGTGTCGCTTTGAGAAGAGCTGCGAGGGACGAGAGGGCGGTGTTCTACTATAATGGTCATGGTGTTCCCAAACCGACCCAGTCTGGGGAAATATGGGTCTTCAACAAGAGTGAGCTTTCGTCATACCAATGTTGGCAAAGCTGACCTACAGATTACACGCAGTACATACCTGTCAGCTTGTATGATTTACAGGAATGGCTCGGAAGGTGGGTCCTACTTGAAGGCTGTCGCTGACTTGCAGTCCTTGCATATACGTCTGGGAATGCTCAGGCGCTGGCAACATCCTCAACAACTTCGGCAAACAAGCAGAACGAAAAGACAATGAAGCTCGAGCAGCGGCAGCACACCATGGCTCGACTGCCCAACCTGCTTCCGATCTGCCCGGCTCCTCCTATGCCGATGCTATACACCTCGCTGCTTGTACCGCCGGCCAGATCCTCCCCATGTCTCCCGACCTCCCTGCCGACCTTTTCACTTGTTGCCTTACATCCCCTATCGAGACCTCTCTTCGTCACTTCGTCTTACAAGACCCGCTGAAACGAAACATCTCGACCGCAAGCGATGATCCGAGGTCAAGGATAACGGTGGAAATGGTGATGAGGATACCAGGAGATCTGAAGGACAGGAGGACACCGCTCGGAGAGCTCAATTGGATTTTTACCGCTGTCACCGACACCATTGCCTGGTCGTCCTTCCCGAGGGAGATCTTCAACAAGCTCTTTCGACAGGATCTGCTCGTCGCTGCGCTGTTCCGGAATTTCTTGCTCGCTCAAAGGATAATGACGACATATCATTGCACTCCCATGTCGATACCGGAACTCCCTTCTACCCATAACCATCCTCTCTGGAACTCTTGGGATCTTGCGGTAGATGCTTGCCTTGCTCAACTACCCGACCTCCTCGATCTCGAACAACAACGAGAAGAAACAAATTCGCCCGTACCTGCCCTCAGTACCTACCGCCCATCGACCTTTTTCGCCCAGCATCTCCAAGCTTTCGAGGTCTGGCTTCAGCACGGTGGGACCGCTGGTCATCGCTTGACGACATCTGTCTCGAAAAAGGGCACATCGCACCGACCCCCACCGGAACAACTTCCCATCGTCTTGCAAGTCTTGCTGTCCCAAGCTCATCGACTACGCGCTCTCATCCTTTTGTCTCGCTTTGTCGACCTTGGTCCATGGGCTGTCCACCTCTCACTATCGATCGGTATCTTCCCTTACGTCCAGAAGCTCCTCCAATCGCCGGCTGTCGAGCTCAAACCGGTCTTGATTTTCATTTGGGCTCGTATCCTCGCCGTCGACAAGTCTTGTCAAGTCGATCTCCTTCGAGACAACGGCTACAATTACTTCGCCCAGATCTTATCACCTTATCCCATCAACGGTCAACCACTCGTCATCCCCAACGCCAACGAGCATCGAGCCATGTGCGCCTTCATATTGTCTATTCTTTGTCGCAATTTTCGTCAAGGACAAACCGCTTGTCTCGGTATCGGCGTCTTCGACGTATGCATCATGCGACTTGCGGAGGACGACTGGTTACTCAAGACTTGGTCTTTGCTATGCATCGGGCAGATGTGGGCGGAAAATGATGAGGTCAAGGCGTTGTTTGTCTTGCCGCAAAATCCGAGGACAGGCGAGAATCTTCGACAATCGGAGATTATGGCTCAACTCAAGTCGACTGCGGTAGAAGTACGAGCCGCAGGTCTTTGCTATGCATCGGGCCGATGTGG
>JALPCD010000348.1:0-14484 GCA_026538415.1 Cryptococcus sp. GC_Crypt_1
AATACGCCAAAGGATGGACGATCCAACAAGAATTCGTCGGAGGATTTGACCCAGCTGGGAGGAGGAGGAGGAGGACCGGGATCGGCTGGGCACTCGTTTGCGCTTCAACAAAATCTGCAACAACAGCTCGCTCGATTGCAGCAACAACACCATCTCGCTCTACAAAAGGCGCATCAGCAACAAGCTCAACAACAGCTTCAACAACAAGCTGCACAGATTCAGTCGATGAAGCACGCCAACGCCATGGCTCAGCTCAAGCCTTATACGCTCGATCTGCATGCCCATAGAGGTTTGCTTTCGGCTGCGCCTTCTCGTGCAGTCTCGCCCATGTCGGACGACTCGAGCGACGACGAGACGGGACCGAGCAATCCCAGCGAGATGCCGGTGACCAGTCCCGTCTTGACCGGTATTCGATCGATGAACCTCAAGCCGAATCGAGCGACTACTGCCCCCGTGTCTGCCATCACCAGTCCGATCCACTCGAGGAACCCTAGTCGTGCTGGGTCCCCCGTCGAAGGGCACAGTGCGACGTCTGGGAAACACGGTCATGGATCGCACCAAGCTCGAGACGCCAAACATCGGTCTCATCCTTATACCCATTTCTCCTCGACGACACCCAACTCGCCTCACTTTGGCTCGACCAAACACCGTATGTCCCCTCCGAGCCTCTCGAAATCCCTCTCGAGCAAGACGGTGGAAGACATCCTCAACTCGAGCGGTATCCCGCCTCCTCTCCACTCGGACCGAACGCTCCCTCCGCCCAACTTGGGCTCGTCGTACAATTCGAGCGTTCCACCCATGTCGTACTCGCTTTCGTCTCAACCAACCTCGACTCACGTTTCGCCCAATACGTCTCGAG
The DNA here is from genome assembly GCA_026538415.1 of Cryptococcus sp. GC_Crypt_1. Classification (NCBI taxonomy): domain Eukaryota; kingdom Fungi; phylum Basidiomycota; class Tremellomycetes; order Tremellales; family Cryptococcaceae; genus Cryptococcus; species Cryptococcus sp. GC_Crypt_1. Next base: position 860 of record JALPCD010000348.1, read on the forward strand.
CGTCCAGTCCAGTGCACAATACCCACCCGCACTCGGCTCATGCGCATTCGCATCTCGCCCATTCGGTCCGAGCGGCATTCGGCATGACGCCCATGGGGAACATGAGCAACTTTGGAATCTCGCCAAAAGGTCCGAGCATGGTTTCATCGCAGATGCATGCTGCGAGTCCACCCAACAGGCTTGCACCAATGTCGGCGGGATTGTCGCATGAGAAGATGAACTTGCCGAGCTTCAGTCGAGGTAACAGTCCGGTTCACCTCATGGAGTTGGACGGGCATGCCTAAGAATCTCGACGAGGGGACGGCATGACGATAGGGAAGGAAGGATGGAGGAGATGTAAAAGGCAGGAGGTGGTTTTGGAGGGTTTTGACGAGTTGGGGCCAAGGATCGGACTGGGGCTTTTACGATGGACACTTGTTCCTCCCCCCCTTTATTAACGTAGAATAACAAAAATATAGATGCGCTTCTTTCTCACCTAGACTCTTCTCTCGCTATGCATATGTGTATAGTATACCCGAACTGCATGCTCGTCGGCCGTTGTGATGTAGAAGTCAAGTCGGCAATGCGAGTCCAGTTTATGCGGTTCCGAGTGCAGCTTCATCTTTGCTTTTCGACCATCACCACCTCCAGTTGATCATGCCATTCACAACCACGGGAGCATCTTTACGTCGCCTACCGCTATTCTTTGCTCATTGCCCTGATCGAGCTGGAGCACTTGCGACGCGGATGAAGGTCCGGCCAGCGCATTTGGAGAGGTTCAACCGGGACAAGGAAGAGGGATATGGAGGTGAGTTGGGTCTTAGCCCACAGACCACTTCATACCCACCTATCTTCCCCTTTGTGTACCACCTCAACGACGTAGATCAGCCAAGCTCCGGGGCACGCGCTCTTTCTGCTCTTTCTGCTCTTACTGCTGTTCAGCGGAGAGCTGCTGGGCGGTTGGGTTTGGAAAGGGATTGAGCTGACGAGACGTAGAGTTTGGCTGCGGATACCTTCCTCTGGACTCTCCCTCACCCTCCTCCGACACCTCGGCCAGCTCATCGACCAAATCGACCTCTACACCTTCGATAGACGGCTCGGTGATGCTCATACGCGCTGAGAACATGGCCAAGGCCTGGGAGAGGATAAAGAGCGACGTGTATTGGACAGAGGGGGTTTGGGAGAAGGAAAAGTGTTTGATTAGGCAGTTTATCAAGAACCCGTCTTATGATGATCTGTCGTGAAGGGGGGCCAGGGTGTCATTGAATGGGCGGGAGGAGGAGGAGGAGTATAGTGAGTCTCTCGTTGGGATGATGCTGATTGTAGGTTGTACCTGTTGTCAGCTAGATGCACCGGACTATACAATACAATGCTGGACATTTGGGCTGTCCCTTCCCCTCACCTTTCATCTCACCCTCTGACACGATGCGACGACGACAAATTCCTTCTCGAGGCCAAAACGCGTAAGAGTGCTCTGAGAAGCTAGCAGCGATACGATGACAACCGCTGTCTTGGCCGTCTTCCCCACTCCTCTTCGACGTTTGAGCTGCGCGATCCTTTGTAATCTCCACTTCGAATCATCGTCTGGGCGTCTTGTCTCTTATGGGTGGAGATGGCAGGTTTCTCTCTTTCATCCTCTTGTCATATACAGTCGCTCACCTTCAGCAAGCGGCGCCTATCTGCCTCGACTGTTTCGACTACAGCGCAATACGATATGTCGCAAACTAAAGCCTCTTCCAGCCCTTCCCAGTCATCCAGTGGCTCGACGGCAGATGCTATCAATACAACAGCGAAGAGCCGAACGAGTGCTTGCGCTCCTCCAACTCCTCGCCGGAGTCATCTTGCTTTCGACGGCCTCGACAGCATCGGCTCGCATCGACACTCGACAATATCAGGTGATGGAGACGCTGAGCAGAACGATGATGAAGTAGAGACGTTGGGTGAGCTGTTGAGTGCTGCGTATGAAGCCATCAAGGAGACGGCTGTTGATACGGCGGAGTCTATCGGAGCTGGTATAACTCTCGTAGTCGAAGAGAGCAGACGTAGGAATCGGGGATGGTCTTGCGGGAGCTGGAATCGAAACGGGTAGAGGGGATGGTAAGAAAGCGGTCGGACGGCGTTGACAATGAGGAAGATCTTGGAGACGATTCCGGTCTATCTAATGCTTGGTGTAGGACACGTTGTATGCGGTGGACTGCAATATCAGCTCGGGGGCAATACAACGAAGGGGGCCAACCAATAGCGGCTGGGGGCGAGAGACGCGTGTCATACTGCACGAGGCAGGAGTCATATAGAAGATACATGTCAACAGGGGCCAGGGGCCAATCGTCAAAGCTATGCTACAAGTCTATATTGTCAAACATATCGTCTCGCTCTTCCGTGTCGTTCTCCTGCTCTCCATGCTATCTAATTTGGCTTCAAGCAGCAACAGAAGTAGCCTGAGCAGCAGCAGCTGGTTGTTGCCTCAACAACACCTTGGCCATGTCCACCATCTCATCCACCTGTTCTTCTGCGCCCGTCTGTCCTGCATTGGAAATGACCTCTTTGAACGATGCTACACCTGTCTCTCGCTCCAAGGTACGGACGACGAGGGATGAAGAGTTGACGAGGGAGTTTCGAGATCCAGGGATGACTTCGGCGAGGGAGAGGGGGAGCGTGGAAGGGGGTTGAACGGGAGCGTGAGCCAAGTGAGAGGCGAGGAGGTTTGATTCTGCCTGTCAGCTTAGACTCTCTGTCAGACCACGACTCGTAAGAGCCTGTGGAAGAAACAATGTGATGGGTGAGCTGATGAGGAGTCAGACCCACCTTCATGCTTGACACTGGCCTTGACAGCCTGTCGAATGATATTGGGGTTCATCTCCACCTCTACAGTCCGATATAGCTCGACCGTAGCGCTCCTGGCCGTAGTGGCGAGCTCGGTACTGATGATGGCCGCTTCTTCCCTCGCAGCAGAGAGCATGGTGCGTACTGCTGCCATGGAGGCGTGTGCGAGATGTCGAGTGGATGTGGAGTGTCGATGAAGTAGAGAGAGTTCAAGATGCGAGATGCGAGATGGAGAGCGGAGCGAATGACGTTGTCGGTTTCATAGGAAGGGGTTTGTAATGTACACTACAAAACTGTTCGTAATGGACTGCAAGATTGTTTGTAATAGCCTACCAAAACTGTTTGTAATGGACTACCAAAAAGTCAGCTTGGCCACCCAAACCGGCTCACTTTCGTCGAGACTTCGCATTTACAACATCTCACGAGCATCTATCACCCCTCATTACGCCGACTTTCTGTCTACCTCGACATCCGTATCGACCTTGTTTGCGCGCAGATAAAGACCAAAGGCCGTATCGAAGACTAAGGCAGCATCGACCTTTCCCCATGTCTTCTACCTGGCCTCCTCAGCTAAAGTGAGTTTGTCTCTCCTGTCTTTTCCGCACGCGTCGAAGGCTGACCTTTTTACAGATTATGGGTGCAAGAATGCATGTCCAAATGTACCCCTGCCAACAAGGCCAATGTACAAGCAGAACTCAAAGATGTACGTACACCGTCTCTTCCTTCTTTCTGGGCGTGTGGCTGATGAGGTAGGTTCTGTATAAAGCGCATCGAGATGGGACCATGGAGACGACAGACTGGTCGAAAGTCCAACTTCCCTCGTAAGTCCGCGGTCCCTCATCTCCCTCATCGATAGCCTAGCTTCAGTTGCTGACACTACAGTCTGGTCCAACAAACCATACGCATCACTCCAACCCTCGCCCAACCTCGACCTCATTTAACCGCTCCTCCCGCTGTCCGGCCTCCACCACCACCACCCGTCACGGCCTTTCCTCAGCCTCAATCGACTTACATGCCACCTAACGCACCCGTACCGCATATCAACCCCGTCTCGTCTTACCGGCCACCCTTCGCTTCCACATCGGTCTTGACGGAACCTTCACCGCCGAAGAAGCAGAAGAAGAAGAAGAACAAGGCAGTTCAGAAAGAGTCAGTGGTTTCCACAACCTTGCTTAAAAGGACACGAGCTGATGCAATAGCGAGACGATCAAGTTTCCTTCCGCATACCACTTTACCGGCCCAGACGCTGGAGCGGACGATCCGGATGCTTTGGCTAGGCGGGCAGCTCGATTTAGTAAACCCGCTGCGTCGTCTTCTGGTCCGATGGCAAAGCCTGTTGGGGTGAGCGAGTGGTTTGGAAATGGCGAGGACGATGATAATCTGCCTGGGTTTGGTCAAGTCGGCAAGAAGAGGGTCAGGACGGGTGGAAGGGGGATGAACGGGTCTACAACTGTGGAGCACGACCCTGTAAGTCTTGGTGGCTGGAGTATATGTGTGCTGACGGGCTAGAACGTTCTAGATTGGGATCGCTTTACCATCAAGGGCACCTCGAACAAGCTAGAAAAGCGATATCTCCGATTGACATCGGTAAGTGACCGGTTTGCAGATTGGTTTAATATGTGGTGAGTTGACGGGTAGGAACCCGATCCGGCAGAGATACGTCCGTTGCGCGTGCTCGAGCAGAGTCTTCAGCTCGTGGTCAAGAATTGGAAAGTGAATCGAAATTACGCTTACGCCGTTGATCAGTTCAAGTCGATGAGGCAGGATCTCACAGTGAGCACACTGTTTACTCCTTGTGGGGGTGGTGCTAACGGCAGGTACAACGGATCAAGAACGAGTTTACGGTAAAAGTCTACGAATATCACGCTCGAGTCGCCCTAGAAGCTGTGAGTCTACTCGCTAGGGGAGTGCGAGCTGACTAGTGTAGAAAGATCTCGGCGAGTACAATCAGTGTCAGACCATGTTGCGCCAGCTGTACGAGCTCGGTATATCGGGTCATGTGGAAGAGTTTCTCTCGTACCGAATCCTCTACCTGCTGCATACCCGAAATCGAAGTGGTAAGTGTACTTTTCGTACTCGTCCCGTGGCGCAGGGTCGGCACTGACTGCAGACATGGCATCCCTCCTACCCAAGCTGACCCCCGCCAACAAGGCGGATCCTGGAGTTCATCATGCCTTGAAAGTCACTGCAGCCGTCGCCAATGCCAACTATTACAAGATATTCCAACTGTACGAATCGGCTCCCAACATGTCTGGATACCTGATGGATCACTTTATGGAACGCGAACGAAATTCTGCCCTCAACGTGATTGCCAAATCGTACGTCCATCTTTGTTTCCTCCGTCCCTTCTTCTGAAGTGCATCACTGACGTATGACAGCCATATGAGCTTGACCCTACCCTATCTCACCAAAGTACTCGGCTTCGAATCCGATGGAGCGACTGACGAGTTTCTCTCCGAACGAGACGCTGCGGTATACACCAACCCTACCATCGCCCCTCCCCCTACGATCAATCCCAATACAAAAACCGCATGGCGACCCATCAAGGCGCCCCCGCCGACACCTCTTGGAGAGAGAGTGTGGGACTGTAAAAAGGCGTTGCCGGGGATCAAGAAGGGGATGGAAAAGTATCGGGTGGTGGATCTGAAAGGGCAGGTCGACTAGGTCAAGGTAATGTACAGGTCGGTTTTTTTTCTCTCTCTCTCTCTCTTTTTTCACGACCTTCCTCGACGGTTCTACCCCCTCTGGACCGGATGTATCGGCAAGACCTGGTTTCCGCGCCGGGTGGGTGGATGTATATGGGCATGTTGGGGATACTACCATCCGAAGGTCAAACGACACGACAAGGTAAAGCTGCACATTTGGCTTTTACCATACAATCACATATTACGATGTTCACGTCTTGCATGCATATCGAGTGTCATACATCTAATGGCTCACAGCTCGGTTGTTCTTCGTCTCACATACGACTTTGCTGTAACAAGTTTGATCCGTATACTATGCATGTATTATTTCATATTGATGGTTGTGACAAGAGATGGAAATTCAGTTGTTGTTACTATACTATTACACGATGACCTTGATGCTCCTCTTCCGACTCTTTCACTTCCACATGACTTGCTTCGTGTTTCCCTCCTCCTCCTCCTCCAAAATCGCTCCCACTGCCCTGCGCACTACCGTCCAATCGACTCCTCATGGTCAAACTCCCCGGCCATATAGGGTCGACCCATTTCTTCATCCCCCCACACAACCACGTCGGCATGAGCACACTGATTCCATACAGCACCACAACCAACACCAGCGTATACCTCGGTCGAGTCGGATGCAGCTTGGCCGTGCCGTACGATACACCGGGAAAGACCCCTCCGCCCGAAACGGCCGTGACGAGCGCTGCCGAGGTGAACTTCGTGTTGGCCCCTTGGTTTCGGAGCGTAATGGCAAACAAGGTAGGGAAGATGGCGCTCTCGAAAAACGAGATGAGAATGTACACGCCTGAACTTCCTCTGCCGGGAGTGACGACGAGGGAGAGGAGGCTGAAGATGAATGCGCCAGAGCAGCATACGAGGAGGACGTAGCGAGGTGGAACGCCCAAGTAAGTTGCGAAAGAGGCGAGAAAGCGTCCGAGGGCAAACACGGAATGGGCGATGGCTTGAACCCAGAATGGGTCGATACGGGGGTTGAGGGCGAGAGAGACGGGTCCAAAGAAATAAGAGATGGTCTCTTGTGATCCGACGTAGATGGCCATGGTAAAGCACCCCATGACGACGAGAGCGGTCCGAGCGGATATGTGGTGCTTGAATATAGGCAGGGTGGCCGATGCGTCGAGACCAATGTCGATGAGCGCTTGTTGGGATGTCGCTTCGAGTACATCGTCGGATACCTCGGATAGGGGGGCATAGTAGAAAATGACGGCGACAGCAACGACAAAGAGGGCAACAGCGAGGTAACACCATTGGATGTTGAAAAGCGAGTCTGCGTTGACGTCATTGAACAAGACTTGCTTGGCGAGGATGGGTGAGAGGACGGATCCTATTGCCTGAATGCCTTGAGAAAAGTTGAGTCGACATTCTGATAGGTGGGATGGTCCGGCGAGAGCAATAAACGGGTTGGCGGCGACTTCGAGGCATGCCAAACCTAGGGCGATGATAAAGTTGGAGATGAAAAAGCCAGGATAGGAGAGCAGCACCGAAGATGGCCAGAAGGCTAGAGCACCGATGGCATAGAGGACGAGACCGGCGATGAAGGTCGATTGGAACGATGAGCGGGTGAGAACCCAATAGCCGATCAGGGGAGGACTAAAGAAATACGCCATCCAGTAGGCGCTCTATTCAAGTCAGCGGTGGATATGTGGTAAAAACTCACATGTAGGGCGATCGACCTGGCCGGATTGTAGCTCATCAAAGCTTCAATCTCTCCGTTGAGCGTCCCTAGCAGTCCATACGCGAAACCCCACAAGAAAAACAGCAGCGAAACAAACAAGACCGGTCTCCAAGCCTCTCCACACGACAGCTCAGTCAAGCTCTTTTTCCCGCTCATGTCGACGAAGTCGAAAAACGTCCCAGTCGGGTGCTGAATCGTCTCCTCTGGTTCGCGCCTCGATAGGAAGGTGAGAGATCGTTTGGACATGCGTCGAGACAATCGTCGGGCTTGTGACTTGGGCGATTCGGGTAGAGCGACGCTGTTCGATCGGTTGAGTTGTTGAGTCGATGTCGGATCGTCCATTGACAGCATCTGCATAAAGTCCATCCCAGCGTCGTCGCTGCTCGGACGGTCGGGAACGGGCAGATCATCTTCAAAGACCGGAGCGAGCCGGTTGTTGGGCGATCGAGGAGTTTTCAACATTTCAAGCGTCGCAGGCGTGTCGGGTGCGATGCTCTCTCGATGGAGGAGAGCTGGCGTAACGCGCATGACGAGTGGTTTGAGGACGAGAGCGCAGGCGCAGATGAGACCGACCGACACTTCGACCGTCGACCACATGAGGGTAAAGCTGACTTCGTAGATGAAATCCGGAGGTCGAGAGCTCGCACTCGCTTCGTTGAGCCCGTGTGCTCGCTCGATCCGCAAGGCGTTTTGGAGGTAGACGATCCGGATGATATCCACTATAGCGACGAAACCACCAACAATAAAGGTGGCGACCAGTACGACCTTTTGGCGAAACTCGATCCGGAGCGCAGTGAGAATCGGCAGGGGGAGTAGCAAGATGGCGAGGTCGGTGATGACGTTGACGGGCGCAGACGAGAGGTACAATCCAACGAGGTCGATGCATTTCCCGGGAGAGTCGGTGTAAGCGGATGAGATGGGATGACATTGGAAGATGTTGAGAAAGGTGAGGACGATCCCGGCGAGGTTGACAATGGCGAGTACGACCAAGGAGGCAATCTTGAAAAAGCGGTGGGCGGTCGCCATGCGCAGGTAGAGGAGGAGAATGGCGGATTTGGTGGCCATGATGGCGGGGTTGTAGAAGATGGTGAAAGCGTAGATGGCTCGACGTAGGGGATCTTGCCATTCGGCTAGGATGTCTTCGTCGTGTTTTCCCAGGCCGTTCTTGGCTCCCACCATCACGCTGACTCCAAGAGCGGTCGTGAATGCCTGGAACTGTCAGCGTAATTCATCCGACGATGGATGTATCAGGCGAATTTCTGGAAACGAAAGACAAAAAGCAGGAGGGATTAGGGAAAGGCTTCTATGACTCACCCATCCTACGACGACTAGCCAGTCGTCCGGATTGCTCTTCTTCGTAATACCCCATTTTGAGATGCACCGTAGGATGGTAAAAACAGTGGCAAGGGTGACGATGACCAACGAGACGGTGAACACGGTCGGTCCTCGATCGTGTGCCATGGCGAAACCCAAAGTGCTTCTTCTCCTTCGACCGTAGTTTTGAGTGAAGATCTAGCGAGAGCGGCGAAGTATCATTATTGTTATTATTGTCGTATGCGTAGAAGAATCGGATGGGCGATCATGGTAAGATGTCGAATGTCAAAGTCGAAGTAGGTATAGAGACGAGTTGGTTGGTCGGTCGATTGTTGTACGAGAACCGCCAGCCAGCGAAGAGGCGGCAGAGTAATTCCGAGAGAACGACGACGAGCAAGAAGGCTGTGGAGTCGAGAGGATGGGGAAGGAAACGGGCAACTCTCGTGACTTGCTCGTTTCTTTGGCCAGATCGGTACTCTACTCTATTCCGCGCAACGCCCCTCAAATGAAAGCCAGGGCGCAGTCGGGGACTCCAGAGGGTTGGGTTTCGTCAAGTGGAAAACAGTGACTGGCCGAGGGGAGAGAGGTGGGGAAGAGGAGAGGAATGAGAGAGCAGAGAACAAGCAGGGAGGAGAGCGACGAGGGGCAGCGTCGTGGGCCCTGCTTGATCCTATTCGGCAATAAAAGGCAGCAGGTTAAGCGGCACAGTCGGCCTGTCAAAGTGGGCCGAGTGAGCTGTCGAGCTCGAGCATGAAATAGAGACGAGCATCGTCATGTTGAGCATAGTGCGAAGATATGGTCGAATGCAGAGAGAGAGACATGTATGTACGAAGCTGATGGGTCGAAAGGGGAGAATGTTGATGTTGTGAAACACCAAAGGGAGGGAGAGGTGAGGGGTTGAGACCTCGAATCTTGCCTTTTGACCTTTGACCATGTCGTCGAGACTTGCCGCATCCACCTCGACAAGCTCGACAGGACTACGAGAATGGTATCCTATCGAATCGTCACCGGAAGTGTTCACCATTCTGGCCAGAGTGAGCAGGTCTCGATGTCTCTCCGTGCTGTGATGGCTGATTATCAGCTATGGGGCGTAGCTGAAAAATACACCTTTGTCGACATCTACTCCCTTGACCCCGACTACCTGGATACTATACAGGAGACTTGTCATGCGGTCATCTTGCTCTTTCCCGATACCCGGGAGATTGTGAAGATGAGGAAAGAGGAGAAGTGTATCCCGGCTCAAGAAAGCGATATCATCTGGATACCTCAGACGGACGTTGGTGAGCATCTATCATGTTCTCCCCTGCTTTTGTCTTCCTTCTTCAACAAATGCTGTCTGCCGAAATTTCGAGCTGACAGACAGTCGGACACAGTTGCGGTACTTTCGCTCTTGTACACGCACTCGGTGCTACCGACCTTTCACCCACCCTCCGACCGTTCTTCGACCAATGTCGCAAAACCCCCGTACCCGGCCGAACGGCCCTCTTCGCATCCAACAAAGACATCTACGACGCACACCATTCAGTCGTCACCGCTGGCCAGACGGATATACGGGAGAACGATTGGGAAGAGTGTGATCATTTTCTGAGCTTTGTGCATGCGGATATTGGAGGGAAGAGGAGGGTGGTGGAGATGGACGGGACAGAGTTGAGGAATGGCCCCCTGGACCGGGGAGAGGCAAGTCTGAGTTTGCTCAAGGTGAGTCGAGACAACATGGTGGAGAGCATCCGGGAAGGTAAGGGTAAGATGAGGCTGATGTGCAGGACGTTGGAAAGATTGTGAGGGAGAAATATCTGCCTTTGGCTGGAGATGACCTGCACTTTTCCATTATCGCCCTGATCGGCTGAACGACGCATGCATTCCTCGCTATATATACCATCTTGTCGGCTTGCTGCACCCTCTCGATTCTCTCACCGGCAAATGTCATCGCTACGAATGTTCATATGACCAATACGATTCACCCTCCCGCCCCTTCGAAACGTCGGTCGACATTAGTTTGACGAGAATCGAGCGATAAGGGTCGCCAGTACTCCAACACCAAGGACCGTCATCTGGGAGTCGGTGAGTATCGGGATGACCTCAGGAGGCTCGCCATGGGCAGTCTTGAGCTCAGAGTGGAGATGCTCCTTCATCTCTGCGATCTCTTGGTCGGAGCTGGGTGAGTGGTCAGCGACAACAGATGAGAGAGTGCTGACCTACAAGGGTTGAAGACTTTCGGGGACCTGCAGACCCAATGAAGTTTGTGGTCGATCGTATTGCGCAAAGTACGCTTCGATCACCGACAAGTTCTCCTTGGCAACGTTGTCGACCTTCGCAACGTCTCCCTTGATTACCTCGAACTCGGTCTTGAATGCTTCAAATTCGGTATCGAGAGATCTTTGGTGATCTTGGGTGTTGAACTCGCTCGATCGCAGACGAGACAACTCTTCCGCCGTGGCCCCACTCAGTAAAGTGCGAGTAATCTCCATCAACAGCTCGGGCAATCGACCTGTCAGCTGAAACTCAGTGTTTGCGGATTTGGTGTTCCACTTGGTGAGCGAAGCAGTGGTCTTGGGCAGAGCTTTGAAGAGGTGGGAGAGTCGCTTGGACGCTGCGATAGCTGCTGTAGTCTTCTCCGTCTCCTCGGCCCATTTGTCCATTCGACTTTGACTGCCAGAGACGTTGGTGCCGAAGGGGTTGCTGGCTTGGCTCATGGTGAGTCTGACTGTTGTGCTGTTGTGCGTATGAACTCGCTGACAGGTTCAGATCGATGTCCAGACAGGTCTTATATTAGGAAGCGCTTCTGATGGCGCGATACCCTGTCGCGACGAGGCGCATGCTCTTGCCGCTGGAACCTTTGTGCGTCGACGCACCCTTCTCGTGTGGTTCTCGGTATCTCCATTATGCCCTGCGATTACGTTGTGTCACATATCCTTTCACCTTGTTCTCCCTCATACTCGACCCTCCTCCCTTTCACTCTCTACCCCTTCAAGTGCTACTAGCAGCTTCTGCTCGTGCATTGCTCTGCGTTGAGGGGGAGGGGTCTTGAGCGATAACAGGTAGGCAAATGTCCCCCTTGCCACTTGGCTTCACCACAACACTCCATTTTCCCCAACTCGACTTGGTCACAACTTCGACGTACCACCACACGCCCTACTCGCTACGACTAACAATCAACGACAATGCGAGATCCCCATAGTATAAGTCTCGTTACCACGGACACGGAAAAGGCGGAATCGACAGCGGGAAAGTCCTGGGGGGGCACTTTGAGGTCTTGGATACCAAGTATCCCCTACTGGGGTTCAACTGCCTCGACAACTCCCGCTAGTGCTTCGACACCGGCTGGTTCTTCGGCTTCGCCCTCTTCCGCCGCCTCGCAAGCACTACGCACGATTCAGTCTTCAGAGAAGGAGAAGCAGACCAACACGACGGCGTCGAAGCCCGCTGTGAGTTACTTTTCGACTGCGATGTCGTACATCCCCTTTGTCGGCAGATACTGGGGAGAAGGAGCTGGAGGAGGCAAGGGGGGGCAGGAGGGGACCGCCGTGCTCGACTCGCAGATTAGGGGAGGCGTGGACAAGACGATCGATCCAGATCTGACCATCCAACCTACTGGTACCAATGCTTCTCGAGCTTCCGCTTCAGCAGCATACGATCCGGCAGATGACATGTACCACAACGTTACCAAGAAGGGATACTTTGTCAATTCGACGGCGACAGAGCTCAACCCAGATTGCAAGTCGTTTGCCACGGCCGACTTTGATTCGGTCAAAAGTGCGGTGGACACGTACAGGCCGGAGAAGGTCAAGCTGAAGGATTTCCTCAGCCAGCTGGAGAAGAGCGGCTTGTCCGACTCTGGCAAGAGAGCGATCGTGTCGCACGAGGTCGATTTCAGCAAGATCGGAAACGAAGATCGATTGGTGAGTCGGATGTCCCTGGCGTGGTTTGGAGAGAGTCAAAGGGATGGATGCTGATGAACCAGTTCTTACACCTCAAGTACAGCGATATCGCCTCGGAAAAGGCGAGTGATTGGGCGTCGACGGCCAAGACGCACGAGGCACATGGGTGGAAGAGCCGATTTCAACAGCACAAGATCAAGGAAATGGATGACAAGCTCGCAGAGAGCAATGCGCAGCTTACGCGGACTACGGCAGCGCTTGACACTTTGACCCAAGAGAACGCGTGGTTGAAAAGCCTTTTGTCCAGCTCGAACAGGCGCTTGCCCTCGAGCCTCGCTGATGCCGCTGCTGCCTCCGGCACAGAAGCTGGGAAGTATGCGAGTTTCGCTGATGGTGCGTCTCAAGTCTGAGAGTGAATTGAGCCTGTGGTATAGCTTGAGAGTCTCTGGTCAGGTATGCATTTGTGTAGCTTGAGCAGTCAATTCCTTGCTGTGCCGAGGTGGAAATGGTCGGGTCAGCTGCTGCTGCCGACTTGAACCTTCCTGGACCGCATCTCGTTCCCTTCTTTCGACTATATTACCTCAACATGCCATCTCACCATTTCACGCCGGTTCCCCACTACTCTCGACCCAAGTATCACTCGTCGACCTCGGCAGGATGATAATCGTCCCTCAGATGCCCAGCTCGACCACCTTCGACTCGCCAAAGCTACCCGCGATCATCGACACCGCAACCAAGCAGAATGTCACCTATTCCCCGCTCCATCCAACCTTTGGAGCGGAAGTCACGGGCATGGACTTTGACGATATCACGGAAGAGACGGTAGCAGAGATCAGGCGAGGTCTAGCCAAGGTGAGTTGGAGTGTTGGCGAAGCGGGGAGAGGAGGTGGACTGATGGACTAGTACGGGGTATTGGTCTTCCGCAAGACGGGTTTGGACGATGCGAGGCATGTTGCTCTGTCGCACATGTTTGGAGAACTGGACGATATTTCGCCTTTTGTCTCTGGTCTGGGACAGATCAACAGGCTCTCGAGCGACTAGTAAGCAAACACACACCACCCGGTTGATCATCCTACATATCGGTTGGTCGAGAGAGACTCTCTGTCTACATCACCTCGAGCCCTTCGGTTGCTTTGGTGGGAAGATCGCTAACTGTGCAGCCTGTTCGACGTGGGCAATGTCAACCCAGACGGATCAGTCACCCAGCCGGGAAATGCATCGACCTCGTTGGATTGTACCTCTCGTCTGCGC
>JALPCD010000349.1:0-14473 GCA_026538415.1 Cryptococcus sp. GC_Crypt_1
TGTAGATTCAAGCCCCCAATCTCTTATTGGGCGGGCACATTCGTACCTCGACTCGACCTATTCTTTGCATCTCGACCTCGATCTATCTATATCATACGCGACCATGCACATGTATGTACACGCGCTCCTACAGCTCAATACCCTCCCTACTCAGCTACGATCATGGTCAGCATCGAAGAAGGAGTCTATGTGATCCGCTGCGTCGGCAACAACGAAGTCCTCGACTTATCCAACGGAGAATGGCGATACGGGCGTGTTCAAACGTGGGAGGGTACAACCGGTGGGATAACCAGCGAGGGAGGTTGGAATCAGACATGGCTACTGGCTCGAGTCAACGGGACCGCCGACGAGTGGCACATTATCAACTTGCACTTTGGCGTCCTCGTAGGGGTCTTTGACGATGAACGAAGGTCCGACTTTGCGGTCAAGACGGCCCCTACTCGAGCGAGCGCTCAGTGCACCCGGTGGATCATCAAGGACGAGGGTGATGGGTAAGGTCAATCGCATGGTGGTCCAGCTAAAGGCGATAGGCCCTATCGTTTCGTATGGAAGATGGACGAGGGGAAGAGTCTCGACATTGCTGGAAATGAACACCATGGTCGAGCTCTCGCCTATCCTACCGGTGAGCCTTATCCCACATGGATAAGCCGCCCAGTGAGGTGACAGACGTAGGGGGCGGATCGAACCAGCTTTTCCAGCTCGAACGGCAAGATTACCTCGACAATCGGTCAAACGGCTGGTGCTCTTGGATGTCTCGTGTCCCTGACGACAAACGACCTAGCGAACTCAGCATCCCATGCACTCACCAAAGCATCTCCCTCCATACTGTCGACTTCCCCGTGCTCCCATTGGGGCTCAAAGACAACCCGAAATGCCAAGATCGATCGCCCTACGAACAGCTGTGCGACGGCATCCGAGGACTGGATTGTCGATTCGCAGTGTGGCAGCGACCCAACGAGGAAGACTGCCTATTCTCGGTCCATGGGATTGCAGACATGGGGTATTCCGGTACAGCCTTGTTTCAATCGCTCAAGATTTTCCTCAAGCGGTTCCCTGGCGAGACAGTCTTTGTCGGCGTGATCGACGAGAGGGGTGCGAATGGATACGATGCGACTTGGCAAAAGGAGTTTGAGGATTTCAAGGAGATTTTCGTCGACGGCCAAAGAAAGACGCCGTACGAGAGACAGGGGGTGACATTGAGCACGTTGAGGGGGAAGATCTCGGCCAATTACTCGTAGTGTATGAGGTATATCGCTGCTAGGGGTACGGGTCGCAGAGCGATGCATAACCATTTGCCAAAGAATACGCCTTACCGTCCACTCCTCGACTTGATCATTTCCCGTCCCGGTCGACAAATCCTGTGCGAAAGGTTCATAGCCCTCCTGTAAATGTACTGGTCTATCAGCTGAGTCGGCCTTTCAAAGTAGGACGTCTGGAGAGTGCGAGTCAGGCAGGACAGACCGGAATTGCAGAGCAGACAGGCCAAATCTAATGTCAAAGCTGGAATGTAAAATAAGAAGGATGGAGAGGGAAGGACTGCTCACTCTGCCTCGCAATGCGAGTCGACCTCGTACATGTCGTCCTTGACGCCTGGTACTCTGAACGTTCTCCTCTCGTCCTCACTGTGCTTCATCATCTCGTCTGCTATTTGTCTTTCGCGCCGTTTTGGGGCGTTGACGTGTGGAAGCTTCGATGTGCGAGAGCCCTTTCCTTTCACCTGGAGACAAGCGAGAGATCCCTTCAGTCAGCTGGAGAATTTCGATCGGAAACTCACCCTTGAAACACTTTGCATACCTTCCCTTACATCCCAAAAACCCACTCGCTACTCTCTTCGCGCACGTTGTTCACATCGTCGAGAAGGTTCTACAGGTCCATCCTTTCAGCTCGAGATAAGGGTGAGAAGCGACAATTTGAAGGCCAGCCAGAGCATCTTCCCGGGCAAGACTTACCTACAAAAATCTCGCCCTCTCACGACATCATTCCTCCTCACGCACTCTACCAGCCTCACCACACACCAAATACATACACCACATCACCATGAGTGCCATCTCCAGAGCCGCCTCGTCCGTCGCTAGTGCTCTTCGATCCGTACCGGGAGTGAACACTGTCTGTTCCGTTGTCTTTCCCTCGCAGGCTGACCAGTCAGTGAAAAGTTCGACCGCCGAGACCGATTACCGTCCCAGTACTGGAGTTGTCAGCAATCTGAGCGGTAAGGAAGTCGGCGGAACCATTGGAGGAACCGGCTATCCTTCGTCGCAAGCCAGCGAGAACCCGTCCGCAATCGCACGAAAGCTGGAGCAGCAAGACGCAAAGACCGCAGAGTCGAGCAAAAGCTCGTAGAGTATTGCCGGGTCGATTTCCCAGGACGTGTTGGTGTGGACAGAGAACTCGAGACTAGTCGAGGTAGTCGAGGAAATGAACAGCTGCCCTGAGATCCTGCATTAGCACCATCAGTTCACCTGGCCCAAATAATCCTTCGCGGGGAGAGGATTATACTTGATTCATAGTCTGTTTTCACATCTTTCCAACCATTGTCCATTTCCACCATCCCATTCCGTACCACCTCAATCCCTGGTATGATCCCCATCCGCAACATCATAGTTTCTCACCTTTTTCGCATCCTTGCCAAACGGCGTACTCTTCTTCTCCCCGTTGCTCACCGCCCTCGCCTGACCATACGTCGAGTTTGCCCTACTCGCACTGGCACTCGCTCCACCGCCCGCCTTGCCGTTCCCCACCAGATGATCCGGCCTTTCTCCAATCTCCCTCAATCCAGACAAAATCTCCATGTGCAGCTTTTTCGACTTTTCCAAAACCACCCTCCTCTCCTCGGCCGCTTTCAACTCCTTCTCCGCCTGACTGTTTGTCTCTCCATGCAACCTCGCCAGATCTCCGGTCCACGACTCCATCTTGCCCGTCCTATACTTCAACTCTGCCTTGATCTCGTCCCTGTCCCTCGTCATATCCTTCAACCTCTTCTCCAAGTCTGCAATCTTCGGCTCGAGCTCTCCCCTGATCTTCCTCTCGACCTCTTTCTCCGCTTGCGCCTTGGTCACCTTGGCGATATTGGCATCCTCCGCTCGACCGTGTTTCTCATTGTCCAACAACACCTGCGTCTCGTCTCGTCGATTCTGAGCTTCTTCAGTATCGTTCTCAGCGAGGCGGAGTCGTTCAGACTGATTTTCATAGTCTTTCACAAGGAGAGGGTAGTCGTCGTAGACCTCGAGAAGCGCATCGAGGGGAACGTGGGAAGGTCGCTGACGACGTTGATCGAGCGGGACAGAGGAGAATGCCTGTCGAGAGCGGATCCTGTCGGTGCTTTGGCCAGTCGTGGAGGGTGGGGAGATTGTCGAGGGTGCTTTGGATGACTTTGATTTGAACATGGCGATGTAGTGGTCGAGGTGGAGTTGAAGTTCAAGATGAACAAGAGACAAGTCAGACCGAGGAGAGATGTTGGCTCAATGCGGACATGAAGGGGTGATGTCATTCGACGAAAGTGGCAACTTGGGACACTACACTCCAGCTCTCGACATCGACGAGGAGCGCTGCAACGACGTCGGTTCCCAAACGATTCCCATGCATAGGTGTAGTGATCTACTCTATGTATCCTTCAAAGCAGCCTGCAGTCCCTTGCTCAGTCCATCGCAACTGCTCTTGGCGTCACCAAAGAGCATCTTGGTGTTGCCGTAGTAGAACAGCGGATTCGGCACCTCGGCATAGCCTGCTGTCAGCGCAGGTCCAATGGATTGTATAGGCGCAGGCGATCGAGCAGCCGGTAGATGAGGATGGAGAATGGTCTCCAAGCGTCGGAGAATGGACCGGTGGTTGAATTGTTGCTCGACTCACCTGCCGCCATACCCCGCTTCATCACCACCACCTGCTTTGCCTTCCACACATTCAACACTGGCATACCAGCGATACTGCTTCCCTTTTCCAGCGCAATCGGGTTGACCGTGTCGTTCGCCCCAATGACCAGGACCACGTCGGTCGCGCCAAAGTCGTCATTGATCTCGTCCATCTCGAGCACGACTACTAGTCAGCTCCAGCCTCAATGATGTATTGGACTCACCATCGTATGGCACACCAGCTTCAGCGAGGAGGACGTTACATTGTCCAGGCATCCGTCCAGCTACCGGGTGTATACCGAATCGACAATTGATACCCTTGCTGCGAAGGGAAGCAACCATCTCGTTGATGGCGTATTGTGCTTTAGCGACTGCCATGCCGTATCCTGGGACCTAGAATGTCAGTCCATGCTCCACTCGTGCAGACGAGAAACCCGAGCTGGCGAGGGGTCGATATGATATGGACGACATACTATAATAACATTCTCCGCATTGCCCAGCATCTCCACCACCTCGTCAATCGACGTCTTGGTCACTGTCAAACCCTTTGTCGAGTCTACCCATCAGCCCACATCACTCCAAATGCAGCAAGACCTACCTTCGCTAGCCTGAGTCGGGGCTATCCCTCCAAAGATGACGTTCGCCAACGACCGGTTCATCGCTCGACACTGCCATCAGTTTAGCTCTCGGAAGCCCAACTCACCATGATGTAGCTCAGAATACTGCCCGAGGCCCCAATCAGACTACCAACGCTCGTCAAGAGCATATTGTCCAGCATGAATCCTTCAGCGACCAGCGCAAAGCCCGAATATGCGTTGAGCACCGTCACCAGCACAGGCATATCGGCACCTCCTATCGCTGCGCTCGTCGTCCACCCTTTGGCGAAAGACAGAGCGGCATTTCCGGCCAGACATCCAGCAGCGATCGCCGGAGAGGCAGGAGCGAGAGTGAGGAAAGCCGTAAGTGTACCGACATTGGCGGCGAGGAGAGACGAGTTGATGAGGTGTCGGCCGGGTAGGACGAGGGGTTTGGACGACATGCGTCCAGCCAGCTTGAGAAACGCGAGAATGGACCCTTACGACTCAGCCCTCACTTAGGAAAGACCAGGATCGACCAACTCACCTGTAAAGGTGATACCACCAATCAACACGCCCAAATACGCCGTCACCAAGTGCAAATTCCCCACCTGTCCCGCTCCATGCGCCAGCACACTAGCGGCACTCGTCATGACCGCCGACAACCCGACCACACTATGCAGTGCAGCCACCGTCTGCGGAAGCTGCATAGGCGAAACTCGACGTCCTATCGCGAGACCGATCGCTCCGCCAACGAGGGTAATGGCGCCTGCTTGACCCAGCGTTTCGGGGGAAAAGCCGACAGCAAAGAGGGTAGAGACAACACCGAATGCGACACCGAGCATGCCGAGAGCGTTACCTGCTCGAGCGGTCACCTGAGCGTCAGCTGGACGAGGACGAGGGAATTGGTCGACTGACCTGAGAGGATAGTCCAGTCAGAGCTCCGATCGACAGCAAGGTCGACAAAAAGTACCCCGTCTGAACCAGACCGGCCAGACCGGTACTGGATGCCCAGACAAATCCACCTCCAAAGACAGCTGCCGGTAGAGCGTATAGCCAAGAGTACTCGGGTGGATCGGTCGGCCGTCTGAAGAGATCGAGCATGCGTTTGGTAATCAAGAATCCTCCAAAAATGTCTACACCATGAGTCGGGCCAGAACGCTCAAAGTGCAAGTACTCACTGACGTTGGCGAGAAAGACACTCGCTGCGGCCAAAAATTGAGGGAACGTATGCGGAACCCATCCTCCGCCCATGACAAACAGCCCTCCTACACCGACCAGACCTGATAGAGCGTTTGTCACGGCTTTTTGTCAGCGTAAATCCCAGCATAGGACATCGGTCTACTCACACATCAAGGGCGAGTGAAGCGCAGGAGTGACGCTCCATACCGCCCGGAACCCAATCATCCCAGCCAGAGCCAGCGTCGTGAACAGGTTCATGAAAGCTGGTCCGGTAAGCTTTCCCAGCATCAAGGCAGTACCGACTCCTCCCGTCGTCATGGTGATAGATCGGACCTGTTCCTGCCAAGGGGTGAGGGCGACGACTGGTTCTTCGACCCTGTCAATCTGTCCGTTAGCAAGGTGGTCACACCCGCAATACGAAAAAATCTGTATCGACAATGGGGAAAACAGAGTCGAAATGGTAAGAGCGGAAACGGGTGAAGGAAGGGAAAAGCAAGGGGAGCCAGACTCACAGGTCGCTGAGCAGCTTTCGCAGCCTGAGGCGTGACAGCCGGCGCAGGAGCAGGCCAGATGACTTCCTTTTCATGCGTGACGATTGACCGACGGACCACCTCGTCTTCGAGATTGACAAGGAAGCGATTCTGGTCTCCAATGGATAGCAGGAACTGCTCGTCAGTACCAACTCGAGAGGAGGCGAATTCACTCACCTTGGTGATGTTGTTCGAGTAGAGGGTACTGGATTGGGTGGGAAGTCGAGAAGGCAGGTCCTACATAGTCAGCTAGATCAATAGATCGAATCATGTAGCTCACGGTGTATCCAATGATGGTGACGCCGTTGTGCACATACTTTTCTCCAGGTCGAGTCAATTCGCAATTCCCCCCTTGAATGTTAGCTGATTCGATCCCAAGCAGCGGGTCGAGCTCACCCGTCTCTGCCGCAAGATCAACAATGACTGAACCCGCTGCCCAAGTCAGCCCAAAATTCCAAGTTACAAGTGGGCCTACGCTTCATAGCCTCGACGTGCTCCTTGAGAATCAACTTGGGTGCCTTCTTTCCAGCTGTATATCAGCGGCGATCCTACATGATACGACTCACGTATGAGAGCGGTGGTGATGATAATGTCAACCTCCTTGGCTTGCTGCAAGAACAGCGCCATCTCTGCATCCAAGAAAGCCTAAGCCATCAGCACACCACACACGTCCCTTCGACAAGCACGATGCGACTGACCTTGCTCATCTCTTTTGCATACCCTCCCTGGCCACTTCCGTCCTCTTCCAGCTCCACCGTCAAAAACTCTGCGCCCAAACTCTGCACCTGCTCCCTCACCACCGGCCTCGTATCAAAACCCCTCACGATCGCCCCCATCCTCTTTGCCGTCGTGATCGCGCTCAATCCAGCCACCCCTGCTCCAATAACCAGCACTTTCCCCGGTGGAATTTTCCCTGCAGCCGTCACTTGACCCGTCATGAATCTGGGGAACGCATTGCTCGCCTCGAGGACCGCTCGATATCCCGCCGTGTTGGCCATGGACGACAATGCATCGTACACTTGCGCTCGAGAGATCCGAGGGATACAATCCATGGCGAAAGAAGTAATGTTGCGATCTCGTAGCGCCTCGACAATCGGCTTGTTCTGCGCAGGATAGAGAAACGAGATGAGCGTCGAGCCGGGTGGAAGGGAGCGCGATTCTTCCTCGGACGGAGGGCGAACTTTGAGCGAAATATCCGAGGAGGAGAGAGGATCGTCGACGAGCGTCGCACCTGCGTCGAGGTACTCTTGATCTGGGAAAGACGCGAGAGCACCAGCAGAAGGGGAAACATTAACCGATCTGAACCCCTTCTTGAGGAGAAGCTTCACGCTCGAAGGGGAAACAGCGACTCGTCGTTCGTCCGGGTAGCTTTCTCGAGGCACGCCGATGGTGAGGTTGGCGTAGGGCACACCTGTCGGCGAAGGGGTGGTGGTGGTGGGGGCTGCGTCGCGTCGACATGACGAGGTGGACAAGTGTCGAAGGAGAGGTGGGATGGTCCATGGTGAAGAAGGTGTTGATGATCTCGTCGACAAGACGCGTCTCCAGGTGGAACCCGTCGAAACGCAAGCCATCGTCACTCGCTCTCTCGCACTCTTTCTCTATCGCTCTATGCCTACCTTTCTCTTATGCACAGCTGGGTGTGGACGACGAGCAGGATCAAGGTGCAAGTGCATACATAGCATGGCCTAGTTACCATGGTCGATGTCGATTGACTCTAAGTTACCTATATAGTCATGATCAGCTGACTGACCAACCTCCACCTCCCGCCGGGCCGTTTGTTGACGTTATTCTTCACCCACAGCTTGCATCTACGAGTACTACCAAGTGTTTTCCTTACATGCCTCATCCCACAGCTCTTCGCTCCCACCACAACTCCCCGATCGACTTGATTAACCCAATGCACCCGTACTTCTTGCTGCACCCGAAAGCCATATCAACAAAACAATCCACTCGACTCTGCGTATATAAAGATGCGCAGCACGAGTGGTGTCGTCCACCTCGACCGACTTTTCTCCCCTCCTTTAGCCCCTCTTTGACCACTCCTTACCTCGACAATCTTTACCGCGGCGATGCTCTCGCTACTGCCCTACTTGGCTATTGGCCTCCTCCAATACACCTCGGTCGTCGAGGCTAGCGCGTTTGCTAACTGTATCGCGCTCGGAGACCTGCCCAGTGATAACGTGCTGCTTGCACAAGTACCCTCCGTTGCCACTCCGCAGGGCTGCATAGTCAGTCTGCTCTGCTCCTGGTTTTGTACCCCGTCTCCTGGTTCGCTCATCAATAGGGTGGATGTGCGTCATATAACTTCAAGTACGCCTACTTTGCTGCTGCGGCTTCGACGAGCACCTACCCCGGCTTCGATCCCACCAAGCCAGCTTGTGGCTGTTCAAACACTCAGCCTAGCGCCGCTTGGATCACCACCACCGTCTCTGCCACCGACCCTACCACTTGCTCATCCGCTACCGACTGGCAGACCTACAAGGTGTCGACCGCATCTGAATTCCTGTACTGCCTCGACGAATCAAATGGTCAGTAAACTCGACTATTTCAGCTGACATGGCAGTCGTAGAGCCGGCCACCGATGGATCTCCGGCCACATACGAGGGGTGCTTGTCTCTATGTGCCAACTATCCAGTGACACTCATTCAACAGGGCAATGATGGCGTTTCCTACTTTTGCATTTGCGAAAGTGGACTCGCGAGTGTCCATCAGTCGGCGTGCGGTTCATTGCGTGGCAACCAATATCTAGTGTGAGCATCAGGCCCGTGTCGTCCATTGACATAGAATTGACGCCACATAGTTACCAAAAGACAGCTGCGGCGGCGGTTTCTGGATTGACTCGACGTCATGCCCAAGAGGCTTTTGGAGATCAAGCTTGTCCCGACAATCTGACACCTTGTCTCGTCCCCGGAACGACCGACGCCTACGAGGTGAGCCCTAGTTTCTCCACCTCATATGGGCCATGGGCTGAAAAAGGGACAGTGCATCGATACCACATCCGAGCTCGAGTCCTGCGGAGGCTGCATGTACGGACAGCTGCCTG
The DNA here is from genome assembly GCA_026538415.1 of Cryptococcus sp. GC_Crypt_1. Lineage (NCBI taxonomy): Eukaryota > Fungi > Basidiomycota > Tremellomycetes > Tremellales > Cryptococcaceae > Cryptococcus > Cryptococcus sp. GC_Crypt_1. Next base: position 9,176 of record JALPCD010000349.1, read on the forward strand.
CTCAGATCGCTCAGAGAAAGCCCTTGACGCTGCGTGGCCGGAACGACGTATCGCCTGTTCTGCGAAACACCACCCTCGGTATCGAGTCAGTCTCCCCCTCTCAGCTGTTGGTCCCCTTTTTTTTGTGGCTGATGATTGCAGCTGCTCGAGTCTCCCAGGGGTGGATTTTGGAGGCATGACCTGCTCGCGAGGACAGTGCGTCGCTTACGCATGTGACTCGGAGCACGAGCTGGTCGAGGGGACGTGTGTGCCCAAGTAGAGAGGGCGGCAGGCGCCCACCACTGAGCTAGAACGATCGCATGGAGCTTCCCCTCCTCCATACCATTCTTAGTCTTCAATCGTATCATGGACATTACATTTTCGGGTCATGCAGCTGCATATAGATCGCCCTCCTATCCATCTTCCTCGTTGTCGCTATCATCCCCATCGTCTCCCAGAAATTCCATGATCGCACCCAAAGCAGACTACCCGTCAGCTCACTCCGTCCTTTGATTTTACCGTTGGACTGGCCTTTTCTTTCGGCTCTCCATCGTCGCCCTCCTCTTCTGCATCTCGATCCTCGTCGTCAGAGTCGCTTGAACGACGCCTGCTGTTGCTCGATTGCGCCTTGCTCCTGGACGCTCTCTCGCCAGAGACGCCTCGAGCCGCTTCAAACTCTTGAACATCGTCTGCGAGTCAGCATCGAGCCGGGAGATGGAATGAAAGGATTGGAAGCGGACGAGGCCTGGGCCTGGGCGGAGAAGCATCTCGATACGAGTCGGCAGGGTCGGTGAGAGTGACTCGAGAGGGTGAGACATACTGAGCTCCGCAGCAAGCTCTCGCTTCTCTCGCAGGGCTTTCGCCTTTCCCAATGTCGGTGCACCCTTCATGCCCAGCTCGATCAACATCCTCTCCACCCGTTTGCGTTGCTGCGATGGCTATTGGTCAGTCCATCACCCTGTTACAGCAGTCATTGACGTACCGAATCGCAATCTGCAAACTCCTTTGACCTACCCATCAGCGTTGTTCCAGACATGGGGCGAGCAGGAAGAGAGACATACCATTGCTTTCTCACGCCGCAAGCTACGACAATCTTCTTCAACTCTGCCACCTTGGCTTCCTCCGGAGATAGCTAGCTCGTCAGCTACGATGCAGAATGCAGAGATAGTGCTCTCACTCCTTCATTTGGATCCTTCCTCGGTCGCTATACATCAGGGCGGCGAAGAATGAAAGACTCGTATGCTCACCTTGTCTTTCTTCTTTGACGTTGCCGATTCGTCCGAGTCTTCTCCTTTCGTCTTTTTGCCAGTGGCCTTCCGTCGCTTGGTCGGCGGAGCGTCATCTAGCACAGACATCTCTGATTCAGACTATCGTCAGTGACAGCGTCTACCTCTCGAGCACGAGGAAGAAGAGGTAGAAGCCTCACCTTGGCTTCTGGTTCCACCTCCTCATTTTCCTCGACCGGCTCCTCCTTCTCCGACTCTTCATCTTCTTCATCCACATCATCCTTGCTCTTCTTGCTCCTCTGACCACCTTGGCTCCGTTTCGACGACCCGCCAGCCTTCTTTGACGAACGACTAGGCCCAACCTCTTCCACCTCTTCCTCTTCCTCCTCTCTGGCACTTGACGACTTTGTCTTCTGCTTCTTTTTCGGACTAGCCTCTTCCTCCGACTGCTCTCCCATAGACTCCTGTCGATCAGCCAAGCTCTACGCTAGTGTTTCCCCCTCATTCTACGCTGCACCTCGAGCAAAAAAGGGAGGGGCGACTCGTTCCTCGGCAGTGTCAAGAAAAGCTTCACTCACCAAGGCCTTTTGCACATGCTCCTTGACCACACTCTTCCACTTCTTCTCTTCGAGCCCGTCCTCCCCTAAACCCATCTTCTCCGCTACCGTCTTTCTCGCTATGCCCATTGTGAATTCGCCTCGTTCCAATGATCCGCCTGGTCGACTCGCTTGACGGACGACATGTTGGATCGTCTTGACCAGTTTTGGGAGGAGCGTTTCGTCCATAGTGTGAGGATATTCTGGTCCAGCTGGGTCAAGGAATAGAAGAGCAATGGACTGAAAAGTCGAATTTATTGGCTCGAGGAATGAAGAGGACAATCAACATCAACGTTGATCTCATGTTCTAGACGCGACGCGTCGAGAGATTTCGTGTCCCTTCGACCCACTCTCCATACGCGATGCACACATTGTTACCTGGACGTCTCGGCAAGCATCGTAGTGAAGTGGTACCATGAGATATTGGGATACATTGTCTACCTATTTGCACTTCTCTACATCGCCGTGAGAACAAAGGAAAAGCTCATCGGCTCGACCTTTATCTTATACTTGTCCAACGTCGCCGGTCCACAAGACCCCGTCCCCACCCCACTCATCTTGGCGTCCACATTCACCCACACCCACTCTTTATCCCTCTTGAGCTCAGACTGATGCGTCGCCCGGTACAGCTCGCCCGACGTCCAAGGTCGAGTGGTCAAGACCAGCTTGTCCCCCTCTATCCTCACGCCTCCTCCCTCTCCACCGCCCCCGCTCGTAATCTCCGCCCAGTCGACATCCGACCTCGCTCCGTTCTCCTGAGGGAAGACGTACGGCGTCTGCATCTCGTCGACCGTCTTTTCGTATACGCCTAGCCGACCAGCCAGTCGAGTATCGGGGTACGTCTCGTGCGGACCTAGACCGTACCACTTGACACTCGCCATTGAATTGGGCAACCCGAATCGAACACCGAAACGAGGTAGGTCGATATCGCTCCAATCACCTCGGGGTTGGATGTCGACGTCGACTCGCAAGCCATCTCGAGTGGCAGTGTATCGGTAGGTCGTGTGGAACCCTCGATCCGTCACGGCAGCGCCGACAAACGACTCGACGACGAGACCTTTCCCGCTGACCGAGATCGAGTCGACTCGATGGTGAAGTCGATCCAGACCCGCCTTGAGCCATGGTTGCGAGGTGAGCGGTCCGTTGGCCTGCGATCCAGCCGCATCGTTGTCGGTAAGAGCTCGCCAGAGGTCGAGCTTGACCCCATCGGCCAATTTAGTCTTGCCGAGCGAGAGCAGTCGGCCCGTTGTCGAGTCGAACACACCCGCTCCAACCTTGATCGCCTGATCAGAGAGAGAAGGTGGAGCACTAGCCGAAGCATTCGTCGAAGCTTTGGGCGAAGCGACACCTTGACCCCAAGCGACCTCGTATCCGGCTTTACACCAAGTCGTCTCCTCTCGCACCGCCGCAGAGACTGTCCAAACGCTACCGGCGGGTATCGAGTCGACCGTCGGCAGATCGAATCGTCCAGTCGCACCTTGCGCGACGGTATCCACCTCGAGTTTGCCCTTTTTCACGATTCTCCCCTCCAGCTCGAGCTTCCAGTTAAAGTCGAGATGGTCGAGATTGGCAAAGTCGTACAAGTTGAGAACCGACACTTTGCCCTCCTCCACCTCCATCCTTACCGGCTCGCAAATCTTGGTAAACTCGAGCATCCCCGGGCTGACGGTTCGATCGGGGAACAACAACCCATCGCAAACAAAATTCCCATCATGCACCTCTTCCCCAAAGTCCCCACCATACGCATAATCCCCCTCCTTCCTCTTCAACCCATGGTCGATCCACTCCCAAATGAATCCTCCTTGACACCTCGGGTATTTCTCAAACAGCTCTCGATACTCCAACAACCCCCCAGGTCCGTTGCCCATCGCATGACCATACTCGCAAAGGATAAACGGCATCTCCCTCCTCTTCTTGTCCAACGCCTCGTCCTTCCACACATCCTCCTTCTTCTGGCCGATGAGATTCACCTCATCCTGGTGCGGGTACATTCGACTGTACATGTCCATATACTGGCAAGACCAATCGTTTTCGTAATGAAGCGGTCTAGACGAGTCGCGTTGTCGGATCCAGCTGGCCATGTGGCCAATGTTCTCCCCGACTCCGGCCTCGTTGCCCATCGACCAAATGACAATGGAGGGATGATTCTTGTCCCGCTCGACCATCCTCTCGGCACGGTTGACCATCGCGTCCTTCCAAGCCGGATCGTCGGTCGGGTTCTTTCTCCAGCCATTCATCTCGAACCCATGCGTCTCGAGATCGCACTCGTCGATCACCCACAGACCGTACTGGTCGCAAAGGTCGAGGAAGCGAGGATGAGGTGGGTAGTGAGAGCATCGAACGGCATTGATATTGTGTCGCTTCATGAGAAGAACATCCTCCACCATTGTATCGTGCGAAACCGCTCGTCCGTCGGTAGGGTGAAATTCGTGTCGATTGACTCCCTTGAACATGATTCGCTTGCCGTTGACCTTGATCTGCGAGTCCTCGATGGAAACCGTCCGGAATCCAATCGACAGGGGAACCTTTTCTCCAGCCGTCACCAGCTCTCCCTTGTACAGCTTTGGGTTCTCCGCCGTCCAAGGTATCACCTTGACCTCGACCTCCTTGCCAGTCTCCATATCCACTTTCAACTCTGGAATGACCACCCTTCCGCCAGGCGAACAATCGACCTTGAGCTTGCCAATGTCAGTCTTGTGGTCGTAGGACGAATGGACGAAATAATCGTCGACCGATCCAGAAGGTCGATGGAGAATGTGCACGTCTCGAAAGATACCGGGCAACCACCACTGATCCTGATCCTCGAGATATGTCGCAGCGGACCATTGGTGGACTCGAACGGCGAGATGATTGTGTCGAGCGAGATGAGGGGTAATGTCAAACTCGGTCGCTAGCCTCGAGCCGATGACCGTCCCAACGAGATGACCGTTGATCCACACTTTTGCCCACGATTCAATCCCATCGAATCGCAATAGCGTCTAATCTCGTCAGTCCAATTCACAACGTGCTTGGGCTCACCTTGCCGTCCTTGGTATCCCACTTGTCAAGATCAAATTCTAGCACATAGTCGCCTGTCGGATTCTCATCCGGTACATTGGGCGGGTCGACGATAAATGGATATTGGACATTCTGATACGCCGGTAGACCGTATTTCCCATCTCCCTTTAATACCCAATGCGAGGGCACCTCTAGCTCATCCCATCCGCTCGTCGAGGTTGAAGGTTGCGAAAAGTCGTCCGAGATGAAAGGGGTAGGCGAGTATCGAAACTTCCATTGGCCATTGAGGAGGAGTTTGGAAGCGTTTGAATCGAGGTTGTAAGATCGAGCTTTGATGGATCCTTTCCCAGGTAGCGGCGATTCCCACTCTGCTGGGTGAAGCGTCTTTTGGTGTGTGTGACCGTTGCACTGCGATCCGTCTGGCATGGTGAGGTAAGGTGAGGTGATGGTCGAAAGAGTGAGTATGATGGTGCATGGAGATGTACATGCTAATAACTATG
>JALPCD010000035.1:0-34965 GCA_026538415.1 Cryptococcus sp. GC_Crypt_1
CGCAAACGAGCAGAAGCCAAGCTAGCTCCACAGCCCTGATGCATCATCTCTCGCCAGAGCCAAGTACAGCCTCGATCCGAACCCTCTAGCCCGACCATACACCGCTCCACCACACGCCCCATATCATCGCTATGAATGCACTGACACCCATGCCCGCTTGAGGGTTGCCAAAGCCCAGCAGTACCACCAAGCACCACGGCCACCCAACCAGCCGATCCACCGTTGTTCCAAGCAACTTGAGCAGAATCAGCTGTTCGTAGGGTGTAGGAGGAGGTCGAGGCGCATGTGGAGGCGGGGCAGGAGGCAACATCGGTGCGAGTTGAGGTGAAGATATCGCATGATCTACTGGAGGAAGGATGAGAATGGCATGAACGGGCTTGTGGTCTGATACCGTTATATCCGAAGTCGAGCTGAAAGCTGCAATCTGTGTCGTCGTGTCGGGCACAGGGGGTACAGCCGACGTAAGAAGCGCTTGAGGCGAGAAGAGATGTTCCGGGTCGGTCCAGCTGGCAAAAAGAATCCGATCCGTCCAACCTGGTATCCGTTTCCTAATCATTTAGCTCAGTCTTGCACACCAACTCACTTGGTATACCCCTCGACCTGCCCAACGATTCGCTTATAAGTCGGCGCAAATCGGCTCAAGTCTCCTTCTCGCAATCCACCCAAAACCCTACCCTCCCGCTGCTCCTTTCGTAACGTGTCCAAATCCATCATCTCCGCTCGTTCCTTTTCCAAGGCGATCACATCGTCCGACGCCTTGCCTTCCCTCGGCCAGCCAGACGAAGGTAGTCGAGCGAGACGATAATTTAGATCGCCCATGAAGAACAGGTGGGAAGTGTCAAAGATCTGATATGGCGTAGATAAGGGGTCCGACGACCTGAATACGAGAGAAGAGACAATCTTGTCGTATTGCGCATTCCTAGTTGGTATGTTGTGGTCGTGCGCCTCGAGGTGACTACAGACAAAGCTGCTAATTAGTCCCAATACCACGCGGTAGACTCGACTCACGTCAGAGTCTCCCAGCCTCCCTCTTTGCCTCGACGGATGGGTAGCCTCACACCCACAGCTGCCTTGTTTCCCATGCCCAACCTCCATAATCCCAACGAAGAGGTCAAAGGTTTCCCTAGCCGTCCGACAGTGGTCGCCTCTCGAGCAAAGATCCAAAGAGCATTCCCGCCGTGCGAGACTCTCGACACTAAGTTGAAGCTCTCTTGCCTCTTCTCCGACGAGAGCGAGGTTGCATGTGCGGAGAGGAGCGATTGTATCCGGTCCGTCAAGGCAAGCAGCACTGGTCCCGCTAACCCAGCCACTGCACATCAGCTCCTTTCGTTGGGAATCACTCACATGCTAGATGCACCGGGAGCAGCTCTTGGACCGCGATGGCATAGAGGTCGGGAATAACGCCTTCGGGGAGGCTGGGGTCATTGGCGGTCTTGTGCAGGACAGGGAGGAGCCATGATGTAAGATCCTGCGACTGAGCTTTCGACCCTTGCAGGCCTGTATTCCAGGTGGTGATAAAGATCCGTAGAGGGTCCATCGTGGTGCTCAACAAGAGAGGAGAGGTTGCGAAAGAAAGGACACCCGAGATTCATGTTGACAAGTGGTCGAGGGGATGACGCTGGTCATGGCGGTAACGCCCGCCGCCCTTCCTTTCTTCCTCCTTGACCAGTACCGCTTCGTATGCATTCAGAGTACAGTCGCAGAAGGTATTAGAGCAAGGGAGCGGTGCGTATGTACGCCCTTGCAGATGCATGTGCATGAGAGGTGTAAATGTCGTTGAAGAGATGGGTTAAATCGGTCTAAGCTGCCTTGTGTGGACGAGCGTCGCGTGTCCGCCTTTAATCTCGCTGTTCAACCTTCAACAACCTGACCACTCGCCTACCCTTTCTCTTCATCTTTACCCCTTCTCGTCTCGTATACCCTCGTCTCACGGTCGTAGATCGAGTCTCTGGGCACCATGAGTGGCCACTATAACCTCAAAGGTGAGTCGAAGATACACATGGATGCTTGGGTCAAGCTGACAATGTAGCCTTGATCAAGGCGATCCGCTCGTGCAAGGTATGTCTTACTCACATCTCTCATTCCACTTCCAACTCACGTGTAGACCCTCGCCGATGAACGATCTGTCATTCAGAAAGAGTCTGCCGCTATCCGAGTGAGCTACCTCTATTTTCAAATGAAAAAGTCGAGCTAACACGCTAAGACGGCGTTCAAAGAGGAAGACTCGTTTGCCCGTCACAACAACATTGCCAAGCTCCTCTACATCCACATGCTCGGCTACCCCGCCCATTTCGGCCAGATAGAATGTCTCAAGCTTGTCGCCTCGCCTCGGTTCAGCGATAAGAGATTGGGATATCTGGGAATCATGTTGTTGTTGGATGAGAATCAAGAAGTCTTGACGCTGGTGACAAACTCGCTCAAAAAGTGAGTTCGAGCGTGTTCGAGGAAGGTGGGTAGGGACTGACGAACAGCGATATGAACCACTCGAACATGTACGCGGTGGGGTTGGCGTTGTGTACGTTTGCGAATATTTCGTCGGAGGAAATGTCCAGGGATCTGGCGAATGAGATTGAGAAGTTGTTGGGCAGCAGCAACACGTATATTCGCAAAAAGGTATGTCCCCATTGCCAGACTTTTATGGCGTGAGTTAATGGTGCAGGCCGCCCTATGTGCGCTGCGTGTGATTCGACGAGTACCCGACTTGATGGACCACTTTACGTCGAAAGCGAAATCACTGCTCCAGGATCGGAATCACGGTGTCTTGTTGGCGGGCATCACCCTCGTCACCGAGATGTGCGAGATGGACGAGAGTGTGTGCGCAGAGTTTAGGAAGGTTAGCTATCCCATTTAGCATGTTGGAACGAGCTGACGATGCAGGGCACCGGTTTATTGGTGAAGCACCTGAAGAATCTCGTCTCGACAGGCTTCAGTCCAGAGCACGACGTTGGCGGCATCACCGATCCCTTCCTCCAAGTGAAAATCCTGCGTTTGCTTCAACTATTGGGTCGAGGAGATGCCGCTGCGAGCGAGACGATGAACGACATCTTGGCGCAAGTCGCGACCAACACCGATTCCAGCAAAAATGTTGGAAACTCGATCTTGTACGAAACAGTCTTGACCGTTTTGGAGATCGAGGCGGATAGCGGTCTGAGAGTGATGGCTATCAACATCTTGGGAAAGTTCCTCACAAACCGAGACAATAACATTCGGTAAGTCACATCACTTTTGACATTATTGACAGCGAGATACGTCGCCTTGAACACCCTCAACAAGGTCGTTTCGATGGACACGAATGCTGTCCAGCGACATCGAAACACCATTCTCGATTGTCTGCGCGATGGTGACATCTCGATCCGACGACGAGCCTTGGAGCTGTCCTACGCGCTGGTCAACGAGACCAATGTCAAGATTATGACTCGAGAATTGCTCTCGTTCCTCGAAGTTGCCGACAACGAGTTCAAGCTGGGCATGACGACTCAGATCTGTCTTGGTGCGGAGCGGTTCGCACCCAACAAGCGATGGCAGATTGACACCGTTTTGCGCGTGTTCACCCTGGTGAGTACTGTCCCCAAGTCCTTGGCTGACGGTAGGCGGGTAACTACGTTCGAGAGGAGATACTTTCGGCTTTCATCCGACTGGTCTGCCATACTCCCGAGCTTCAGTTCTACACTGCTCAACGTCTGTACGCTGCTCTTTCGGCCGATCTGTCGCAAGACTCCCTTACGTTGGCCGCAATTTGGGTAATCGGTGAATATGCCGATACCCTATTGCAAGGTGGCACAATCGACGATGGGGAAGAAATCAAGCAGGTCAGTTGTCCACAATCTGGTTTCTACTTCAGCTGACAATGCAGGTAACTGCTTCGGATGTTGTGGATCTTTTCGAGCTCGTGCTCAACTCGCCATACGCAAACAACCTCATCCGCCAATTTGTCCTCGTTGCTTCGTCGAAACTCTCTGCTCGACTAGCAGAGTCGCCAGATGCCACTACCTCGACACAGCAGGATCGGATCGCGGTGATACTCGCCAGCTTTAGCTCGAGCTTGGAGCTGGAGATACAACAACGAGCGGTCGAGTTTGGAAGTCTATTCGATAGGAACGATATCAAGGCTGGAGTGTTGGAGAGGATGCCTCCTCCTGAGATCAGAGCGACTATGATGGGCACTGGTAAGTACAATCTTCTGTCACTAGCTGATGTGCAGTGAGCGAGCGACGATCTGTGGGCACGACCAGAACCGACAAGGACACTGTTGTCGACCTGATCGGAGATGATGGAGCGTCCATGCCGAGTGCAGCAGCGTCGAGCGGTCCTTCGACACACGACCTACTGGCCGATATCTTCGGCTCGAGCTCGATGGAAGAGACATCCTCGGCAACCGCTGCGCCTGCCAGATCGGCCAATGACGATATCATGTCTCTCTTTGGTGGATCTTCAGCTACCTCTGCTCCTCCACCTGCTTCCTCCTCAAACAACGACTCGCTCCTCGACCTCATGTCCTCTTCCTCTGCTCAACCGGCACTAAAACCGGCTCCCGCTCCAGCACAAGTGGCAACGCCTGCTGCTCCAGCCAAATCGCAGTTGCAGAGTTATCCGGCGTACGACAAGAATGGACTTAACATCACCCTTACACCAAAGGTGTCGCCGACTCAAGCTGGAATGGTGCAGATTCTCGCTCGGTTCACCTCGACAGACAATGTGCAAGCAGTCAATTTGCAGGTCGCTGTGCCAAAGGTGAGCCAACATTGTCCTGATGAGGCACAGCTAACGTGCAGACGCAACAATTGCAGATGCAAGCCATGTCCAATGCCGACATCGCCGCCGGTGGGATTGAGACTCAACAGATGCGAATTCTCGCTCCAGCAGGCGTAAGTAGACTCCAGAGTCGAGTGAAGACCAAATGCTGACGATTGCAGGCGCAAGTGAGGTTGAGGATGAGGATAACGTACACCAAGAATGGACAAAACATCTCGGATCAGCAAGACTTTGCTGGGTTTCCAGCAGACCTGACGGTCGCAAAGTGATGATCAATGGGGAGAGTTGTGTCGGAACGATTTAGATGTACGAGCGAGGCCTATCTCTGACGAGTCATACAGTATATATGCATGCTTTCGTCTTGAACATCGTAAAGACATTTGCCTCTTCTCGCTTCTTACAGAAAGCTATTATCATCCCGTCTCTTCACTCGATCCGCTCAGTCGAGGAAAGCCTCTCCCAGGGCGCCCAACAAGCTTCCTCCGTCTGCCTCTGCTTTGGGCTTTTCCGCAGCAGCTCCTCCACCCGCCAACTTTGCCTTGAGGATATCCGCCTCCATCTGCGCCGCCTGAGCAGGGTTGGGTACAGACGGGTCGACGAGGGGTCTAATAGCGTTGGACAGATCGGCAGGTTTCACGCCGAGCGCATTGGCCAATTGGAAGATTTGCGATTCGACATCGGTGTTGCCAGTTCCTGCTGATTTTCCACCCTTGGCCGTTCCACTCGCATACGCCGACGAAGACGTCTTGGACTTTTAGAACGTCAGCAGCTGATCAATGTGGTTGGTTGACCAGAATAGGGGGAGCGTGGCTCACGTTCTTGTGAGCTGATACGGCCGCTCCGGCAGCTTTGAGCACTGCTTCGCCTGGACCGGTCGAAGGTGCGTTTCGGTGTCCAGTGACAAGGTTCCAGTAGCCTCCAACATCGGCTGCCCAGACGGTGAACCGCCAGGTGTAAAACGCAGCAAGCAGGACAAGACCGCCGACCATGTAGGTCAAGCTGAAAGGGTCAGCTCGGGACTCGGAGTTACAGTGACGAAGAGAGCTCACAATCGGCCCATGGAGACATCTGCCAGAGGGGGTTTGACGTTGACCTGCTTTCGCGGGATGTTCTTGTGAGATCCGCTGAGCGAGTCGCTGGATTGTCAGCAAAAGTCGCTGAGCCCAGGCAGGGCAAGTGACTCACGGGTTCTTCGTCTTGACTTCTTCGTCGTTGGGAGTCTGTGTAGATTGAGGGGCAGACATGGTGTGTAGAGTATAGATGCTTGAGATGGAAGATATACAGTCGAGCAGTATAAACGACGAGGTCGAAGAGCTTCTTGGAATAGGGGGAATGAGTCGGTCTCATCGACGTCATTACCACGTGGAACAGGAGAGAGGGGGACGAGGGGAGCGGGATCAAAACGGCGGCCATAAGTAGAGTATCGGGTGTCCCAGGCAGCCGGCTTGGGTGCGCGTCGAGCACGAGACAGCGGACAACGACGGGCTCATCTACATCTACTCATCTCTATCATCTCATATCTTGCACTTCATATACACATTCACAGCTCGACAAACATAAACGACTAACAACCCCCCTCGGCATGATGCCAGACGACTTGTCTCTGCTCGATCAACTGGAAGAATGGCTCGAGGCGCAAATCCCTCGTGATCTACAAGACTTGCCTTATCGCATGTTGGACACGATGGAACGGGTCTCCAACGAAATCTGTGCGTCCCCCTTGCCCATCACCTCGAAATCCATCTTGTCACTCTCCACTGACCTCTAGTCGAGACGCTCAACCTTCGAGGACCGGACTCGATCTCTATCCCGTTCCCTCCATTTGGCGGCAAAGAGATCGCTCCTCCTCCGCCTCCCCCTCCTGCGGGAATATCAGCGCTTCCCATGACAGTCTACAACAAGGCGCATCGGCTGGTCAAGGCGCATCCTTATGTTCTCGGGACGGGAGCAGCTATGGCCTTGACTGTTGGGTTGGGATACGGAGCTGCTCAGCTAGGGTATGGAGGGCGATATGGAAAGGCGTTGCGGAACAGGCGCAAGTTTGGGACAAGGGGTGTCGTCGAGGATGGCATGCTCAAGGAGGCCATAGGTGAGCTGCACAAATGGATGTCCAGCTGACGATAAAGTGATCCTCTCGCCCTCACCTATGCCGCCGCTGCTCTGGGTGTTGACGGTCACCTTGCTCAAGGCCGGATACATCGTCCTCGTCGCTGTGCCTCGAGTGGAGGATGCCGAGTCGCTGGAGAAGAGGATGTCTCCATTGGACGAGAAGACTGGACTTCGAGTGTTGATCTATGATCCTGACGACGTGAGTTACCATCCCATCTCAAGAGGACAATCAACTGATGAGGCAGAACACCAGCTTTCACCCATTCCAGCGGTCCCTCTTGGCGACTCTCACTTTGCGATTCCCAGCCCACAACTCGGCCAACGACCCCTATAACCCATCGCCTGGCCACATCCCTCACATTCACGCCTTTGTCTCGCTCTACGCCCTCAATCCCAATCCGCCCGACATGCCGAAGGCGCTTCCGGCTATCCCTTCGCTTCTCGCCTCGCAGACAAACGGTCCGACACCGATGTTTGTCTCTCTCTACCCATCTGGATCGGTTGTCGTACAGCCAGAAACTTTCCCCTCGCAACTTCTCACAGCGACTCATCGGCTCCTTGGCCAAAACACTGCGACGTACACCTCGTCGCGAGTCGTATCGGTCTTTGTCGGCCACCTCGACCTACCGCCCCTTCATCAAGTCATCAACGGTATCCGACTCATGATTTACCGACTGACCTTCAAGGAACAGTGGCAAAACGCTACAACTTGGAACAAAGTCTTCGTCGCCAAGGATGCCGTCGTTTCTGGCCTTGCGAGGGTGTGGTCTGGCTTGACGGGTCGACTGGGTCTAGGCGCCGCTGCGAAGGATTACAACCACTTTGAACGACGATTCTTGCGAATCCTCAAGTCGAGTCGAGGCGACCATTTCGGTGTGGGACAATACTCGTACCTCCCCTTCATGGTTTCCCACTTTTCGCCTAGCTTGCTGCGCCTTGTCGAATCGGTCGTCACACTCCCCGGGCCCAACGGACCACTCCACGCTTCTGTCCAAGGGCTCCCAGCGCCAAGACGACCTCTCGACTCGACCACTTCCGCCTCGACCTCGATCAGTGGTGGTGCAAAGGGAGCAAAGTCGGCAGCGAATACGGACTCTGCCGCGAGTAGCGACCACGAATCAGGAGAAGATTTGACCAGCTCGATCTTTTCGCTCCAGTCGGCTCGGTCAGGCAAGACGACGAGTTCTCGAGAGGAAGCTGAGAGCGTGGGCAGTGGGACTGGGCTGGAGGACAGCTGGGCTCAGCTCGATGCGCCGCAGTGATCTGCCTTTCTGTGTGTAAACTCTGAAATATCCCGTGTTGTTGATAATGGTTTCGTTGTAGTTGCCGAAGAGATATTTATGCACAAGGTGACCGCTCAACATCATGGCCAGGCACCTCGCGCTGTGATACCACTCGTATTGCATTGCTTCCCTTACAAAACCTGCCACTTGACCACCTCGTCCGCTTTACCAGCTCATACTCGCTTCGACGATCGCGGCCAGTTGTTCCTTCTCTTCCGCCTTGTTGTCCTGCGACAAACCCGGCGCAAGATTCAACACTCGCCTCTGCGGAAGACATCCCTCGACGAGCTACCTGTCAGCCGCATTTTATTCGTACAGACTTACCTTTTGAATATCGCTCGACTCGTATCCTACCGCCTTGAGACCTCTGGGCACTTCCACCACGTCCAAGAACCTCTGGATCTCTTCTCGCAACTTCAAACCGATGTCACGGTCGCTCACATTGCTCAGCTCTCCCGCTCGCTCTTTGCCCATGAAGATCGCTGCGGCATCTCGATGTCGGTCTGGCGAGGCGGGAGCGGTGAAGTTGAAGACGGCGGGAGCGGTAAGCGCAACCGCTAGACCGTGAGGGATAAGGGGGGCGGTCGGGTCGTATGACGGGTGAGTGTATTGCTTGGACTTTTCTCGGAGCTTGTTCAGCGAAGAGATGGGGTATGAAAAGCCATGCTAACACGTCAGCTCCTATTTTTCTCGACGAAATGACCACACTCACACACATGTGTACACCGGCGTTGCCGAAGCCCATTCCAGCGATGGACGCTGCCATGCTGCTATCAGCGAGGTCGGTCGTAGTGCGACGTACAGCATTTCGCCCTTGTGATCAGGGTTATCAGGCTCTCGAGCGATCTTGGGCAACCAATGAACAGTCTGCTCCAATGCCCATCGAGCAAAAATGTCAGAGAGGGGGTTAGACCCTTGATAGGCGGCTAGGAGTCAGGGATGTCCAAGATAAGCCTACTCACGTCTGTGAATAGGGTTGGTGGGCCGAGGCTCTCGTTGAGTATAGGGGATGGCCGTCCAACCTGGATATCAGCATATTGCCTTCCTGTCAGGCTCACTTTCGAGTGCATGGAACATTACATCCAGTCCAGCCGAGATTGCGACATGCTTGGGACAAGTTCGAGTATTGTTGGTGTCCACAATGCCCAGCGTCGGCTTGAGCGCTCGAGATGCAATGGCCGTCTTGAACGATTTCGAGGGGATGTCCAACACGGCCGTGCCAGTTGTTTCAGATCCCGTTCCAGCAGTAGTAGGGACTAGCATCAGCACGAGCTCTTACTATCAACTCACTAGCAATGAGAGGGCTGAGCTTCTTGGTGATGGGAAGACCTTTGCCGATGGGGGCATTGATAAAGTCGTATAGGTCGGACTCGGGGTACGCGTTGTAAAGGTTGGCAGCTTTCGCAGTATCCATAGACGATCCACCTCCTACCGCCAAAAAGTGTGTAATCTTCGACTGTCTAGTCCAGTCTACCGCTTCCTGCGATCTCAGCTGAATCCTCGTATACACGACTCACCTGCCAAGACTTGTCATTGGGCTCGACGGCACACTTGTCCCAAAGAACCCAGTTCAGCCCTTCTCGTAACAAGCTTTCCTCGACAACCTGCATCACAGGAAGTTTGGCGACTGTCTTGTCTGTAAAGATGGCGATCTTTGCGTTGGCGCGCTCGGAAGCCGGAAGCTCGGCAATCATGTTGGACAAGTCCATGCCGACTTCGGTAGTTGCTCCTTGTCCAAATCGCAAGGTCGACGAAGCCATCTAAGTCGTCAGTACAGAAGTGTTATGTTGTGACTCACTTCAAAAGCATAGTCTCCTCTGCCTGGAGGAGGTTGTCCTGTGTATGGCAGATCGACAGGCGTGGCCATACCCCGTAGAGAGGGGATAGTCCGAGGGACGTGGTGATGATGATTCCCTCCGCATCCTCTGCACCCGGCATTATGGGTGAGGTTGAGAAGTCGAACGACTGAAGCTCGAGAAGCTGGTCCAGGCATGTTGAGTAGTTGAACGATGAAGGTCAACGTCAAGAGAGATGAGATAGATGGTCGATGCTGTTGTCCGGCTGCGCGCTTACCACCACCCAAAAGAGTAGCCGGGTCGGATCATGGGGGACCCACCGCGTGGACCCAGGATTTTGATTACGTAAGGATATCACGTCGACACTGACTTTGGTTCTTGGTTGGACTGGGACATATCGCAGCTTCCCTTTGGTTACATCTGATCAGACAACGAACACTGGATGAGCTACCAACATGGAAGCTCCTCCTCTCACATTATCGGTGTGAGTCTTGATTCTCAAGCGCTGGAAAAGCCAGTGCTGATCCACAGTCTGCACCTGCGCCCTTCTACCCTCCTCCTACCGCCAGATGAAGACCCCCCTATCGCCTCGGCCTTACCGGTCGAACCGGTCCCTCCCTCTCACCCTCTTCCGATCTTCTCGCCGACACACTCTTATCCCGCTCCTTATCCAGACACCACGCTCGGCTCAACGCTTGCCATCTCGCTGGACCTAGCCAATACTCGACCTACTGGAAATGTGATGGGCGTACGGATGATGTGCGAGGTCCAGTCGCCCAACAGCCGATATCGCCTAGGAGAGGTGATCCACGGTCAGAGGGACAAGGGTGAGACGACAGGGGAGGAGGATGAGAATTTGCCAGAGGTGTTGCCAGAGCTGGAGCCGGGCGAGAGTGTGAAGCTGGACGTGGAGGGTGAGATGAAGGAGCTAGGATTGCACGTGGTGATCGTATCTGTGGCTTGGGAGACTCTAGACGGACGGAGGACATTTCAAAGGTTCTTCAAGTACAACGTGAGTCGTCCGCCTACTCTACACCACTTGCCGGGGGCGAGCTAACGAAACCAGGTGAACGCTCCGCTAGCTATCAAAACCAGGATACACCAAACGCTACATCCGAATACTTCGCTCGACCTAGAAAAAAGAGAACGAGTCTACCTCGAGATTCTCGCACAAAACGTCTCGCCAGAGGGTATGCTGTTCGACCGAGTCTACCTCGAAGCGGTACACGGCCTACTTTCTCGCTCTGTCAGCTCAGTCGACTCGGAACCCACCGGGGAGGAGGACAAGGAGGACAGTGATCCGAAAACCCTTCTACCTGGAGAGACTCGACAGTTTCTCTTCGTCCTTACGCCTGTTCCATCGACACTTACCGAAGGAGCTGCACCTCGATCCACCTTTCCACCTTCCCATCAACCCGGTACCATCCTTCCCCTCGGTCGACTCGACCTTACTTGGCGCTCTGGCCCATCGCATGATCCTGGTCGACTACAGACGTCCACGCTCAATAGGCGGATACCGGTAGCTTCCATCGCACCTACTCGAACGCTTTCTGCCGCTTCGCCAAGTCCAGGTGGACGGACAAGTCCGCGACCACCCGTCAGGCTAGATGGAGGAGATATCGGACCGGATTGGGAGTTTGACCTGGCGGTTTTGGATCGAAAGGCGTCGGTAGATGTAGAGAGGGAATTTGAGGTGAAGCTACGGATAGGTGTACGGATAGCTCGGATTATTGACGAGGAAATCGACGAACCAGTTGCTCCGACAATCCCAGCCATAGGTGTCCAATACCTCACCCGACCTTCAAGCTCGATATCGACAACATCGCAGAATGGAGGACCGTCTTTCACTTTTTCTCCACCTTCGAGGTCGGCGACGCCCATGACGAGGATTGAGAGTAACACCTCGACCACCTCTCGACCTTTCTCCCCCCTCTCACAGATGTCGCAAGGC
The DNA here is from genome assembly GCA_026538415.1 of Cryptococcus sp. GC_Crypt_1. Lineage (NCBI taxonomy): Eukaryota > Fungi > Basidiomycota > Tremellomycetes > Tremellales > Cryptococcaceae > Cryptococcus > Cryptococcus sp. GC_Crypt_1. The sequence continues at coordinate 11,892 of JALPCD010000035.1, forward strand.
GGTACGTCTCGCCCAATGACACCGGTCTCTTCGCAACTTCGCCAAGCTACTTCGTCTCACATCGGTACGCCATCATCCACTTCGGCTCTCCTCCCGGCTGCCGCTATACAGTCGATCTCTTTCCCACCTCCTCCTACGCTCAAGCCTTCTCCAGCGGCACCTCGACCTTCCAAGCAAGGACTCGACATACGAGGCGAAGTGCAGCAGCTTGGTGCATCGTTGGTCCTGCTGCCGAGCAATGAGCTGCACATCGTCGAGGAGAAGTCGGAGACGACCTATTCGGACCCTATAGCACCGCTTCGCAGGTGGGAGACGACGTACGAACACACGATGCGGTACATTGCGCTCGACGAGGGGATATCGGAGCTAGGTGGGTTGCGTCTGCTTGTATTGGCAGACGACAGGGCAACGGCCGGCAATGTAGGACGAGCATGGGATAGCTTGGGCGATGTCTGGGTTCAAGGATAGACAGTCCATGAACTTGTCCTCTGTTGTACTGCTAGACTATACCATTCATACGAATCAATCGAACTAGATATGCTAGATTTACCACTACCCGTTTTTCCATCCTCGTCCGACTTTTTACTTGTTCTCGAACATCTTCTTGATGGCAGCGGTAGAGTACGACTTGGGTCGCTCGAGGGGCATACCGAGAGCTCGGTCCCAGATGAGCTGCGAGACGACACCGAACGCTCGAGAGACACCGAACAAGACGGTGTAGAAGTCTTGTTGGTGGAGACCGTAGTAGGTGAGGAGGACACCCGAATGGGCGTCGACGTTGGGCCAGGGGTCTAATTCATCAGTCAAATGATCCAGAATGTCGAAGTGTTGTGCTCACTCTTGGCCTTTCCAGCCTCGAGCAGAATGTCGGGGACGATCTTGTAGATCTGGCCGACGAGCTTGAAGAGAGGGTCATCGGGGAGGTGCTTCAAGGCAAACTCTCGTTGAGCCATGTATCGAGGGTCCTACGCCTGGTTAGCAAGGGTCCATCACGAATGGAGCTGACCATCACTCACAGTCTTTCGGAGGACGGCGTGACCGTAACCGGGAACGACCTGTCCACCCTTCAAGGTTGACCAAACGTACTCGGCGACCTTCTCGTCGGAAGCGTTCTCGCCGATCTGCGATCGCATCTTCTGGGTCCATCGGAGAACCTCTTGGTTGGCAAGTCTACACGTTCAGTTCATATACCCAGCGCCACATTCTGGAGATCCGACTCACCCGTGGAGAGGACCGGCAAGACCGTTGAGAGCAGCAGCAAACGACAAGAAGGGGTCGGAAAGAGCAGATCCGACCAAGTGTCCAGTGTGCGCAGAGACGTTTCCACCCTCGTGGTCCGAGTGAATGGTAATGTACAATCGCATCAAGTCGACAAACTCTTGGTTCTCTCCGTAACCGAGCAAAGTAGCCAAGTTGGCAGAGTAGTCCTTGTTGGCGTCAATGGCAGGGAGCTTGCCGTCACCGTAGACGTTTCGGAAGATTCGACCGGCAATGGTGGGGAGCTTGGCGATGAGGTCCATCGAGTCGTCGAAAGTGGTCTTCCAGTAATCTCGCTTGTGGACACCTTGCGAATAGGCCTTGGCGAAAGCAGAGTCGTGGTTGAGCTATAGGTCGTCAGTCCAAAGCTCCACGATCGCGAGAAAAGGATCGACTTACCGCGGTGACGGCGAGGGAGAATTGACTCATAGGGTGGAGAGTGTTGGGGCATCGGTCAATGAGCTCCTCGACAAACTTGGGGATCGAAGCTCGAGCAGCCCATTCTTGCGAGAGACCCTTGGTCTGCTCGGCAGTCGGGACCTCTCCGGTCAAGAGCAACCAGAAGAGAGCTTCGGGGAGAGGCTCGGATCCTCCAGGAGCAGAGGGGAGTTGCTGCTGGCACTCGGGGATGGTGAGACCTCGGAATCGGATACCCTCGTCGGCGTCGAGAACGGATCCCTCCCAAATAAGGCCCTGCTCGTCAGCCCCAAACTCTACCAATCACAACGAGAGCAGGTGTAGATTGAGGGAAATGGATGAGCTCAGACTGACCTTGATACCTCGCATACCACCGTAAGCCTGGTCGACGGTCATCTCGCCAAACGACTTGCTTCCGTGGGCAGCTCGAACAGCCTTGACATTCTCAATCTCTTGAGGAATGAGCTCGGCCATTCGGTCCTTGAGAGACTGGGCATAGGCGACATTGGAAGTCGCGAATGTCCTGCCCAAGGTGGGTCGGAGCTGGAAGTGTCAGCCCATACTCGACAAGATACGATAACGAAAAGACAAGAGGTGGGAAGAAACAGCTCCGCTTCCTCTTCCTAGCCTTCTTCTCTTACACTTTTCATTCTTATGGAGAGGGCGTTGACTCACAGTGTTTCGGAGAGCAGATCGAGAGAAAGAGATGCTCATTTTGGGTTGTTGTATACAAAGAGTATTATATACAAAGAGAAAGAATGTGGTCGTCGCTCCCCTCCTCCCCTCTGTTCCTCCTGTTGGTCAAGGATGATCGCGGAATAGAGCGGAATCAAAAAAGCGGCAACGGCAACCGCGCACCAAAACCCAGCCGGGCTACAAGCGACTTTGGGGAGCAAAGAGGTACGAGCAGTATTCGAAATGGCATCCATGGCATCAATAGATATCGCGAATGTAGCAGCTATGGACCAGCTTCTGCTTGAGATACTATCGCAGCATGGGCAGCATCCGCTTCATCCTCCCTAGCTTGTGCCTCTTCCATCTCCACCACCTCTACGTCTAGCGGATACGTCAAGATGGCTGCGATACCCGTCAACAGATTTAGCTGTTGACCGCTCTCGTGCATAGACGAGAACATCAACGACTCTCCACCTCTGCCTCGGACCGCTTCGACCATCTCGACGTATCGATGTCGGGTAGCCGGGTCACTCGATCTAATTGTCGTCAACGCCGAACATCTCGAAGAGGTAGACAGCTTACCTGAAGAGATCATCGGAGATGAGAAGAGTACCGACTGCACCTCGGTCGACAGCAAGTGCAACGTGTTCTGGGCCATACCAAGCCCTCAGCTCGTCCGTCGCCAACATCTTGTGGAACCTACCTGGTCAGCTTTGATTCTTTGACTTAGCCGGGTACGGAAGCTCACTTGTCGAGTCCAACACCCTCTCGAGCGAATTTGGCACCTTGCAACATCTTGGCGACCTCGGGAGCCCGTAATGCCTCTACTAGCGAATGCACATGCGGCGTATTGGAGTGCACCTTGATCCATTTCGACCTGGACGCCAGTAGCGGCTTGTTGGAAGTCAATGTGGCCTGCTGAAAGATGTAGTCGTACAGCTATATGTGAGCGAGCGAGCGACCTTCCACGTCAAGTCGACGTACCGATTCTTTGGTAAACCCTGGACTGGCTATGACCACCGTCTTTAGCGTTTGGAAGGGTATCAATCTCAGGATGGCCTGATAAACCGAGGAATAGAAGTTGTCCATCGCCTAGATCGTCAGCTTGTATGCAAATGCACCACAGACGTTGGCTCACCTTGTCGTGCCCCGATGTCCCACCTTTCCGTTTTCTAGGTACACTCGTCTCTATTCGCTGCCTAACCACAGTCATATGTTCGCTAAGTAGACATATGGCCGCACTTCCTGCCCCGTCAGCCCTTGTGTCCCAGCAGCGATAGATCGCTCGACCCACCTTCCCCACAGACGACCGCACCGACTTCGGCTCCTCTTCCTTCCTTGGTACTCTCCTCTACACGTTCCAGAGCCACAGAGTCCCACCCCTGCGTCTTGGTCAAGCGAAAGTCTCGATTTGCTAGCCGTCAGCATGCTCAGAACAGGAATAGCGAGACTTCGACCCACCCTCCAAATCTAGCGTGTGGAAAGCTCCCAGTCTGACATATTCATTCTCCTCGACAACCTGCCCACTGATCTGTAATGCCGCCGTGGGCTCTTTCTTCTCCTGTCCACCACTTGTCGAGCTCGATGCAGCAGCCGAGAACGAGGTCTACGATTAGCTTAGCTGAGCCCAGTCAATTCCCGCTTGGTCTCACCTTGACAACGTTGAGAGTCAGGTTGACTCGGACTCGATACGAGTCGGAAGATCCAGTCGAAGAGACCGTGTTGATCTTCCTCATGGTCAACGCTCTGACTTCGTCTCCCTGCCAAGTCAGCTTAGATCATTCAGTGGTGCGACAGCAGGCTTACCTCGGAGATCAGGTTGTATACATGCCACATGTCCTCGTCGTCTTCAGGTCGGAGCACGACATAACCCTGCTGTCAGCTCATGGCAGCTCCCTGGGCATGCGAGAGCTTACAGAGCCATCGCGCTCTACTGCCTTCTTGAGGAGCTTCATGTTGCGTCGAGAGCTCTCCTCGAGCTAGGAGCGGGCGATCAAAGAGGTAGAGAGGAAAGTCGAAGCGATGGGATCGTGTGGGATCGTGGGCGTGACGCGTCAATGCAGTATGAAGATATGCGTTACGATGCAGATGATGACCGAGCGTGATTGCGAATGAATTTGATGCGAGCTTTCAAGATGTAATTCGATGTACAGTCGAGAGTCAAGAGGACAAGTCGAGGAATGGTTGATCCTCGAGCGCGACCAACGAAAACTCGATCATACGTCACCACTTCTTCAACCTAGACTGACCAGCCTCGATCTCCACTTGGACTCGCTAGCTTGGCTCCTTCCAAGCATAAAAGCAAGATCAGTTTCTCTACTATACCGTTATACCACCCTGCACATGTCCAGACAACAAGACAAGAAAGCGAGAGACAAAGCAAGCAATGCATTATAGGTCATTATACGTCGTTCCGGCTCATTCCTCCCACCTAAACTCGGCCTCTTCCGCTCGTAGTCTCTCCATCTCCTGATCTATCACACTATCCCTTTGCGTCGGCCGACCGCTTTCACTTGGAGTCCTATTACCTGCTCCAGGATGAGCCACCTGCGTCGCCTTTGCCCTCGACGTCAAAGGTAAAGCGTGATATGTCGACGACCTCAGATGTGCCGCGTACGAATACAACACCAAGATGAAGTACAGCTAGCTCTGTCAGCGCATGGGTCTTCTCAATTCGCCCATAGCGATCGGAAAAATCACCTTGACAAAGAAGCCAACCACTAGCGTCCACCCAGCAAACACCTTTTCCGTCCTCCAAATCTCCCCTGCCAAAGCCTTGCGCAGCTCGTCCATCCCTGCCGTCTCTTGCGTCGAGGGGTCTATTATCTCATTTCTCGAAGCAGCGAGGTTGATCAGATCCTGTTGAGCTTGCGAGTTGGCCGTGCGGCGACCGTCATGCGGGATGTTGTACCAGTAGTCGAGGTAGAAGAGGTAGTGGAAGAGGGATTGCAGCACGTGGTCTAGTGTGTATAGGTGAGCGACCGTCGTGCTAGGTGTTGATGCTTCCTGACCGTCAGCGTGAAGTTTCGTCTCACGTCTGTAGGGACGAACCGATTTGACGGTGCGAAGAGCCCATAGCAGGGCGAAGAGTGTAGCGATAGAGTAGGCGTAGAAGGCCAGCTGGGTGAACGTTCCACCGACAAAGATCGTGATAAGCCCATATACTCCGGCCACTTTGTTGATGAGCTACACAGTGAGCTTTGTTTCCGAAGGACCCATATTGAGCTCACCCCAAAGAGCAACACGATCTCAGCACCTAGGAGGGGTCAGTCGTCACCCTCGTGTGTAGCCTCTCGACATACCAAGCTTGATATCTAATATACCCAAGAACGAGTCGAAGATTGCTCCCGGTCTTCCGAGCTTGAAGGTGAGCTTCATGTCGAGGACAGCGTTGGTATGGATGAGATATGCTACCTGTCTAGTCTGTTCATAGGTGGACGAGTGCTCATGAACCCGTCCAGCGACCATTGCCGTGCCATCAACAATAGCCAGTCGCGTGGCGGCGTGCCACATATCTCGAATCTCCGTCCAGGTATATCGCCGTGTGCACTTCTGTGAGCGGGATCAAATTCTGGCCAAACTCCCAAATTGCACCCCCCTCCCCTTGGTTGCCACCCTGGCTGGCTGCTGGGTCTGCTCTGGCTCGCTGGCTCTGTGGGTGGTCGCTTGCTCGCTCGCTCGCTGCTCGCTGGATCCCATCGATCGACTATTTCGACACTTTTGCTATCTACCTCATCCTTCAATCACACAACATGGCCACCTCGTCTCAGATCTCCAAGAAGAGAAAGTTCATCGCCGACGGTGTCTTCCAGGCCGAGCTTGGAGAGTTCTTGTTAGTCCATCCGCAAAATCACGACCTCACACCGCATTCACTGACATCTTTGCAGCACTCGAGAGCTCGCCGAGGAAGGTTACTCTGGATGTGAGGTCCGAGTCACCCACGCTCGAACTGAGATCATCATCCGAGCTACCCACACCCAAGAGGTCCTCGGAGACAAGGGACGACGAATTCGAGAGCTCAAGGCTTTGGTCGAGAAGCGATTCAAGTTCCCCGAAAACTCCCTCGAGCTCTACGCCGAGAAGGTCCAATTCCGAGGTCTTTCTGCTGTTGCCCAAGCCGAGTCTTTGCGATACAAACTCCTCGGTGGTCTTGCCATGCGACGGTGAGTCACATCCATTCGTTCTCAACATAGAATCACAGTCTGACGGATTAGAGCCTGTTACGGTGTCCTCCGATTCGTCATGGAGTCGGGTGCCAAGGGTTGCGAGGTCGTCGTCTCTGGTAAACTCCGAGCTGCTCGAGCCAAGTCGATGAAGTTCACCGACGGTTTCATGATCCACTCTGGTCAACCCGCTCGAGACTACGTCGACTACGCCGTCCGACACGTTCTGCTCCGACAGGGTGTCCTCGGTATCAAGGTCAAGATGTGAGCCAAAACGCCGTACATATTATAAGCTCTCGCGCTGACAAGACCAGTATGAAGCCTTTCGACCCCGAAGGAAAGCAAGGACCTTCCAAGAACCTCCCCGATGCCGTCTCCCTCGTCGAGCCCAAGCCAGAGGCCCCCATCGAGATCCGATCCGAGCACAAGGACCCACCCGTCCAAGCTGTCCAGCCCCCAGCACAACAACAGGAGGCACCGGCGCAACAGGAGGGGGAGTACTAGGTGTGATGGGCAGCTTGTTACATTTGTACGATGGCCTATGGATTTGATGATTTATCCTGCTCTGAAAGTGTTATGTCCGCTTCGCCAGCGCAAGGAGAAGCAATAATTGCCTGGACGCAATGCCATCTCGCTTGTAAATCACCGTTTAGGACACGATGATGTGCATGAGGATAAAGCTTATAAATCATCGTATGTAGGTGGTCGTCGTCTCTGACATGTCTGAATCTCGATCCCGTCATTCTCCTTGCTGTCCTCTGTGGGGGCAACCTGCACACCCCGGCCGCCACACCCCTTCGTCCTTATCCTTTCTACCCTTCTGCAGATAGCCGCTATCCTCGTGATATGATCTTGCCCCCTTCGATACCGTTTGACGCATCACTTAGTACTCCATCGTCAGCGGATATCCTGAGCACCAAAGGCAATGACTCACAATGTAAGGGATGATCCTGTACGGAACCAGCTCGCAGTACTTGTCCCAGTCCTTGCCATACTTTCGTCGACAAGCTTCATCGTCCCGAATCTGTCGGTGCAAAAGGAGAATGACAAAGAAGCCGAGGTACCAGTAGGTAATGGGCGAGTAGAATCCAGTAGGCAACGACCAAGACAGCCTATCATCAGTGTGACTCTGCAGCTTTGCTAGACGCTACTCACGCCATGAGCCAATCACCGAGGTAGTTGGGGTGTCGAGAGACACCCCACCATCCAGAAGTGAGGAGCTTGGTTCCACGCTCAGTCTGCATCGACTTCAGATCTGCGAGTCAGCTTTTGACCCCATCGTTTCGAGGAAACCGAAACTGACTCTTGGGATTTCGGCCGTTCCTAAAGTGGAACTTCTCCAAGTTGGCGCCCTTGAATGCCCAAGCTCCCAGCGCCTTGACGGCGAGAATGGCGCCGATCGCAGGGAGAGTCAAGTCGATTGGGTGGAAAGCCAGAAAACGTGCTTGAAGTCCGTAGGTGAACGGAACAAAGAGAAGATCTCCGAAAGCAAGCATGAAGCCAAAGCCATCGGTGGTGATATCCATTTGGCTAAGAATGGCAGACTGATATCAGCTATCACGCCATGGGTTGAATGACGGTTAGACTCACCTCTTCCCAGAGCGAGTCGAAAGAGTACCACCCCTCAAAAAGAAGAACAAGGATCATGCTGTTGGTGACTCGACCCAATCGAAGGTATTGCTCGCAGGCGCAGGCAATGTTGAGCACCGTCCAGCCGATAATTCCAGGTCGGACCTCGTTGAACGTCTTGATATCAAAGTTGGGGAATCCCGGGAAAGTGGGGTTCAGAGGTCGTCCGAGGAACCACTACACGTCAGGGATATGCAAAGAGGAAGAAATGGGGAGAGCTCACATCGTAGATAAAGTTGCCCGAATTTCCGCCCAGAGCCAACAACTCGCCAGAGAAGAAACTCCATACGTAGACCCAGGTGGCCTGAGCGACGCTCATCGCCAACGAGGCAGACATGAGGGGGACCCAGTGGTCGTAGATCCATGAGAATCGCTCGATCCCTCCAGGTTGAAGCAAGATTCCCGCGGTGAGCCCGTACGTCAAAAACATGGTATACAGACCTAGAACACGTCAGCAAGCTTTCCCCTACCTTCGTACTGGAAACCCTGCTCACCGTTCATCTTGTACATTCTTCGCTTGCCATCTCGCATCAAAGTTCCCTCGACCTTGTCCCCAGGCAAGAATGCCGCGCAAACCACGCAGTAGGCATACCATCCCAGGTAAACACCAGCCGCCTTCCAGTCCCACAACAGCCCAGCGATAGACCTCCATTCACCCGCAAACCCATCCATGCTCTCCTTCCAAGCTGCCGCAGATCGAGGATGACATCCTGTCGTCTCGTTACACGCAAAGAAGATGAAGTAGGCCCAGAGCGGCGCAGCAAATGTGATGAATGTCGCTCCGGCTGGGCCGAGGAATTCAGTCGCTTCAGATCGAGGATTGAGCTGCTCGTAGGTGAGAGGAGTGGGGTTTGCTGGAAGTGTGAGGGTAGTGGTGGCTGTGATGGTGGTCGTAGTCTCCCCAGTGTCGGGATTGGTTTCTTGAGCACTCATGTTGTTGTCGACAAACGTGAAGGTAAGGAAGAGAGATTGGGTGGTGACGTTTTGAATGGAGTTTTTCGATCGGCGCGTCGAAGAGCGCAAAGAGTTGGCTGTCCCTCGTACGATGAGACGAGATTGAAGGGTCAAAGCATCGCTTCGTAGCATTCAATGCATGGGCTGGATGCGATGAGTGACTGGCAGATTGGTGCAGCAGGTTATGATATACGTTGCGATGCATGTCGTGTCGTTATACGAACGCCTCCTACTGCAAAGGTGTCAAGCCCTTCTTCCGTCTTCCTCACTTGTCCTTTGCTGAGTCGAGCACCTCGTTTAGCCATACGCCCAGCTTCTTCTCCATCACGAGCAGCACTTTGCTAGCATATGGGTCCATCGACGGTCCAGACGAAGAAGACAGGGAAGAAGGTAGCGATAGGGACAGATGTATCTGATGTGTCGGAAACTTCTTGGTCAACCGTTTAGACATGGGCAGAGCGAGGTCTCCCGGTCCTCTATATATCGGCGTCGCAGCGATAGGTTGGTTCTACATATCAGCTGGGCAGGCCAGATATTTTCTTTTAAGCCATACGAAACCAAGGAAGGGTTGAAGAGGTTGGAAGGGGGGAGCTTACCGGACGGGGTGGCATGGCGACTGCCCAATCTTGGGCGACACTCTTCTCGCTCACAAAGACCGTTTCTTGGGGCGACGAAGTCGACTCAGTAGACTGACCTGTCCCAATCCATATGAAGAGGGTGTTGGACAGTAGGGTAAGGTGAAAGACGAAGGAGGGCGAGCCGGGCAGAGGGGAGGGGACGGAGGTGTGGTGCAGTTGTATTTGCGGCTCCATGTTGTCTTCTCCAGTCGACCAGGTCGAGCAGATGTGCCGAGGTTGGTCTACAAGAGTCCCAGGGGGTCGTGTCTTTTGAGTCCGGTGTCGGCAAGCTGAGTCCAATGGATGATCGAGTGATCCAGGTGTATGATAGGATATCAGTTCCAACCTCGACAACCTCCACCTTGACATCAACCTCGTTCGCTTCATTCTACCATCACCCACCTTCACAAATGGCTTCGCTCACCCCTCCTCCATCGCAAGGCAACACACCCCTCCGACCGTCCGAGACGGCATCTCAACCAACTGCATCGCCTTCTCGGCTCACATCGGCGTTGCAAGACGCCGCTCTACCTCTCGGTCAACCCTCTGTATCAACCTCCACTTCGAACAACAGGTCGACAGGCGCATCTACCGAGGGGATGGATCTCGATCCGAAAAGGATCAACTCATCGTCAGACTCAGAAGAGGAAGGAGAACCCACAGGTGGAAGAGATGGAGATGAATTGGATGGGGAAAGTGGATCGCCGGAAAGTGAAGATGGAGAAGGGAGGGGGCCGATGGAGTATATGTCTGACCTCGAGGCAGATGATCTGGGTCCAACTGATTCGCCTGGAGGTGATAGGAGCCGCCCACATGAAGCCGAAGATGAAGGCGATATGGGGGCAGGCGTAGGTGATGCAGAGTCAGAGGGAGCGGCAGGGGATATCGCCTTGCCAGGGTCTGGAGGGGGGCTTTCGAGGGTGAGCTGCAGTCGCAAAGGGGTATGCGATGCTGACTATGTAGGATACGAGGGGCAAGAAGGGAGCCAAAGGCAAAGGCCAAAAGGGCGGTGCGATGGAGAATCGAGGCAAGGAGAATGAACTGTATGAAGCGGATATTGTGGCCAAGTGGAACAGACGTAAGTCCATGTAGTGGTCTCTTCCCACCCAGGACATCGAGCTAACTTGTAGGCTTCGGCGACGTTGTACTGGATCATGATCAACCTAAATCCTCCGCCAAGTGAAGCTAGTAGAGATGCCAGGCGCTGAATAAGCGATGGCCTGCCGAATGACGATTACGATTGACGAACCTGCCTCCCCTCGGGCTATGTACAATCATGCATTGTATATACATGACCCACCCTACAATCCAGGTACCCAGCTCTTCGCAGCCTCCCACCATGTTCTACCGGATCCTAGCGGTACTCGATCCTCGATGAGTGATTCGATGTCCAAGTCGGAGGGGATAGGAGCAGGTTGAAGAGGTCGATCGACAACTGAATGTTCTGGTTTGGCCATGCTCTGCCCTGCGGCGGCAGGTGTCGGCTCGGTCTGGTCTGCAGGTGGACGAATGTCTTGGTCGGGGATATGTCGAGCGACTTTCGAGCTCAAGACTCTTGACCAAGATTCTGCTGTTCCCAGTATCGCGCCCAACCACATTGCCCTGATGAACAGTCCTCGGGGTAGACGCCCTTTCCGTTAGCCCTGTATATCGACCTCCGCTCGAGAGAGGGCAGACTCACATATCAGCCCTATGCCCAAGGCGGAAACCGTTCCGGCTATGGTCCCATCGTACCACACTGCTCCTCCTTCCCTCCAAGTCACTTTTGGCCTGAACTCCCTCTCCCTGGGTGCGACCACCCCAAATACGTTTTCCCGTAGATACGACCCGTACTCCTCCAAGAACACATAGGCAGACGTGGCAGCACCCAATGCAAGCGCTGTCCTCCCGCCCGCTAATGTCGCTTGGTACATCATCTTGTAATTCCTCGTTTTAGAGTAAAAATACTGCTCGTCAGCTTGTCGTTTACCGCTGTTTGACTTGGAGAGCTCACCCATCCTTGGTATGTCTTGGGTTGGCGATGTGCATTCTCGGCTATAAATCGTAGTCGGGCTCGTCGACCTCCTCGATACATGCCTATCACCATGCCGAGACCCAGAGAGCTGGGCACGAGGAGGAGGAACCGAGTCGGAATGTGCCAGTCGGACCGCCCTAGATCGGAAGATGTAGGTTGAGCATGCTCGATGATTGGGGGAGGTAGGAGGGTGCTAGACGATGCTACAGGCGTGTATTGGGAAGCCATAGCAAGTAATGTCTTTGTCGTTGTCGTGATACAAGATGAAGGGTGAAGTACAAAGGTCAAGAGGGACGAGATTTTGGTTTCGAGCTCAACCTCCACCTCGGCGAGTCCAGCTTGACTCGATTTCATCTTGATCTTGCACCATCCATCTTCTTTCTCGAGATTCACCGGTATGATGAAACGACAGCAACTGAGCGCCTCGCTCTCTCCGCCTCCTCCACTCGCGACTGGCTCGACGTCGAACAAAACGAAAAAGCGGAAATACGAGCCCAACGACGAATTCCAACAGGTCACCAAAGCGACCTTTGTCGATCAATACACGGTCGAAGATCTAGGCTACGGAGGAGATGTGTATTATCAGCACGACGTATGTTCGCCCTTCTGCCTTTGTCAGGCTGGTAGCGCGATGCTAACATTACAGCTCATCGATACAAAGACAGCTCAAGAGTGGTATGACGAACTTCTGCTCCTGGACACCTGTGAGTAGACTCCACGCAGTATTGAGCTGACGACCAGGGTGTGCGTTGTCTTCTTCATGATTTTCAACTGGCTCATGAACAGATCAGCCCATGCTTAAGATGTACGGCCGGACATTCCCTCAATCTCGCTCCATCGCAGCCTACTCGACCACACCAAACGCCAAGCTCAAATACTCTGGCTCGGAGATCGACATGAACTACCCCTTTCCACCGATTCTCGAGGATATGCGAAAGAGGCTGGAGGAGGAACTTGGGGTAAATTTCAACCATGTCATGTTGAACAAGTATGAGGATGGGTCGATCTACATCGGGCACGTTCATGCCATACTTTGCATGGTCAACAGGCTGATGAGACAGAAAACACTCGGACAACCTCAACAATCTCGTCATTGCCAGTGTCTCGCTCGGAGCCGAACGGACATTCATCCTGTCACCTCGAATGCCAAGTAGAACCGCAAAGGAGGAGCTGGACGAAGAGGTTGCAAAGGGTTTGGGCGAGAGGAAGAACGTCAAATTCAAGTTGGCCAACGGCAGTCTTGTCGTCATGCAAGGTGGGTCCAGCCCTTCATCGACAAGCTACTCCAAGCTGATACCCAGGTCGTACTCAAGAGTTCTGGAAGGTTTGCCTATTCTCGCCCATTCTCTCGAATCTGCTGCTGACTGGCCAGCACGAGATCCCCAAAGAACCCTCCATCAAGACCGGTCGAATCAGCTTGACATTCCGCCAACTCGTCTAGTCCTTTTCGATCTACCAGAACCTGCGATCAGTCCCGTCCAATCAACATTATTGTAGCGACTCACAGGCGTACGACCTTGACGAAGCCGATGAACAGCAGGATCGACAGGATTGCAATGATCGCTCGAAATGCCTCGACTGGTCTGTTAGCCCAGCGACATATGCGCACCTACCAATCAATTTCCCTGCGAACGGTCCGACTTGCGACACCATCCGCTCTCTGCGCCTTTCGAGAGTCTCGCAGAGGTCGCTGTAGACTGCATAGAGTATGTACCCCAGCCATAGCGTCATGTTCAATACCGGGTGGGTCTGCCTTCAGCTCGACAAGAAGAGAACCGCTTACCGCTAGATTACCGATGCTGAGGCCGAAAAGGATAGCCAGGATGATGGTCGAGTCGGATATAGGCAGGGAGAGAAAGGGTTGAGCTGGGTCGTGTATGTGTGGGATACGGGTTGGCCGGGTGTGCCATGGCTGAGAAGGAGGATGTGCCCCTGGGCCGAAGAACGGATCAGAGCGATCATGGGTGAAAGGTGGAGGTGGAGAGTGCATAGAGGGAACCGTTGAGATCGAGTGCTCGGAAGACGAAGAGACTCTGCGTCTGGCTGGCACGTCGAGATGAATGTCGAATGTCGAGAGTCGCCTGACGTTGTTGTGTCGAGCAGAGCTGGACTCCGCGTTGGCTGATCGTCTATCCCTGGAACCCGTCGCAAAGGGAGCTCCTTCGGTGAGACTGGTGTCGGGGATGATCAGTTAATAGATAGAGCTTGCATACGATAAACAGTTATTTGAGCCTTGACCACGTTCAAGATACATTGTACAGATGATATCCCCCCCCCCCCGGCACGTCCTTCATATCCCTTCCTTTCAGCTGCAGCTAACTACTCCAAATGTCGCCTACTGCGCCTTCTTCTTAAGGTTGTTTCCGACCGTCCCTCGAGTGTTCCTGTCTCGGTAGATGACGAACGCCACAGCGAGGATACCCAGAATTAAGATGTTCGCTATCTGATCAGCTACTTTACTTCCTACAAGCCCCGTGCCTCGCAGGGCCGGCTCTCTTCGTCCATGACATTGGGATAGAGAGGTAGACGTACAAGCAACAAAGTGCACACTAGAGCCAACGAGGCCGGCAACATTCTCCAGCAGTCCCCAGACCATGGAGAACACTCCAGAGATCAACGACGCAAAGACGTTGAAGATGCCTTGAAGGACCGCAAAGATGGACTGGACGAATCCCTACACGTCAGCTTCGACCTCGTTAGGCAAAAACTAGCTCACCTGGATCATGTGAAAGATTCCTTCGACGATGTTGGCCATGTTGGATTGCTGTTGATGCAGGGGGTTTGTATGTAGAGTAAAAGCAAAGGTAGAACAGAGGGAGGAGACGACCTAGCTGGGCTGCAAGGTGGGTCGTTGCGGTCAATTGTCATACGTCATATCAACAAGGACAACAACAACAACATACATCATTTGCCACCCTACCTCATGTTGCTGGCATCTGCGACCTGGCGAGGGAGGAGGGACCGATGGAGAATTCCTGTTCAGGTTATTATTCACCGTACGAGTATGAACTGTAGCCAGCCTACGAGTATGGCATGAACCTCTTACACTAAAAATGACGCCTCATTTAAGTTACTCGCTGGGATCAAAGGTGGGTCGAAGAGTCAGAGAGGTTCGTACTAGACACGCCCGATGCACGCCTGCGATCGTCCTTCTCTACAAAGTCCGCTGCTCAGATCGGCATCGACTCCCGTGAACGACTTCAGAGGGAACAGGTACCTGCTGAGCTGCCAAGTGGATAGTAAGCATGGGGAACCAAGAGTCGCAGAGAGATTGGCGGTGGTAGAAAGACCTGTTTTTTGTAGAATCCAAGATTACGACACACCAGCTGGAAGGGGTTCCTGAAACTCGACTTTGACATTTCATCCCTCGTCTGCGACTCATCTCCCTCGACATGATTTGATCTCGTCCTGACTTTACCTCCTCGCCAATATTCATCGAAGAGGATCAGCATCCACCATGGTCAGTCTCACGACTGCAGTCAAGTCGACAGACGCGTACGCTACCGCGCCTCCCGGCTCGACCACCATCACCCCTTATTCCTACGCGACAAGCAAGATCGTCCGGACTGCCGTCGCAGCTGGCATCATTGTTCTCGCTCTTTCCGCCTTGATTCTCACCCTCAAGGTCAGCACTCTCTCCCCCGTTCGCGTCTCTGTCTTTGCGCCTCGGGCTCTTTAGACGACGAGACAAAGTGCTGATGTATGTAGGTCACATCGTGGATCCGCTACAACCAACGTCTACGCCGTCAACACATCCTCACAACCGCACTCGAATCAGAACAGCGAGCCAACGCATACGAGATCGCAGCATGGGCGGACGAGCCGGGTTTGGCGCCTGTTGGGCCGGACTCTGCAGATAGGAGAGGTTGGGGATGGAGGGACAAGCGGACTGAGAAAAAGCGGGAGAAGAATCGGACCAAGATGCAGAAGAGGGGAGGCGCGAACGCTTTTGCCGTCAAAGAGTGGGAAGGAGTAGCGAGCTGAGCGAGGGT
Organism: Cryptococcus sp. GC_Crypt_1; assembly: GCA_026538415.1. Taxonomy (NCBI): domain Eukaryota; kingdom Fungi; phylum Basidiomycota; class Tremellomycetes; order Tremellales; family Cryptococcaceae; genus Cryptococcus; species Cryptococcus sp. GC_Crypt_1. The sequence goes on from JALPCD010000035.1 coordinate 27,610, forward strand.
CTGACGGATTTTGGAGTATTAGGCATCCTCGCACGCGCACCGCCATTGTGCGCCTCATCTCGAATTGCATTCGCATCTCGCGGAGTATGGTCAACGACGCCAGTCGACATCTTCGAAAAAGCCTTTGGACCTGTTCCGATCCTCGCAGAACAACGAATACCGTCGAGCTCAAGCATGAAGAGCCGAACAACGTCTATATGCCTATCAACAGCGAACTTTTCGAGCTTCTCCGCCGGATCTCTCCCGTGGAGCAGTCTCGTGACTAGTAGCACGAGTTGGAGATATGAATGGACATGGCTTGGGCAGGGTGGACTCGACCAGCGAGACAGTCATACACATAGTCGTGTTTGCATATGCATAGGACAGAACACTCTCGATGACATGCAGATTCGTATCATACACATGTTATTTGCGATAAAAGTTGCGACCAAAGTTGAAGTACACTGCACATCAGCTGAGTCTCCCTGACTGAGAGTGCGGAACTGACATTGCAAGACGCCTTTGTCAAACAGACTCCTGAATCCTCTCCTATGAGAGTACTCCCAAGGTCGCCTAACAATCCGGAAAGCAATATCCTCATAAGGCGGTCCAGCGGTGAAGATGATAATTTGGGTGTCGAAATCGCCTGGTATTTTTTGTATACGGTAGGTCGGAGCTTCACTCTTGTCACTGTACATCAGCTGGACTGATGTGTAGTCACTGGACACGACTTACATAAGGTCTGGGTAGAAGATATTGAATTTGTAACCTTGTACCACCTTGGGTGGAGGGTTATCCGCACTGCACCATCAGCACGACCTCGACAATGAAGTCAGGAGACAGCTTACTCGTAGTGGGTTTGATTGTACCGACTCCACTCGAATCCCGTATGTACCCGGTTGAAGTACCGAGGCTTTCGAGGTCTGTAACGATCACTCCAGTCGTAGTTGGCAGGTGCAGCAACGTCGAGATCATCTGCGAGATCCCCAAACTCCTCTTCGCTCTCCTCTGCACCGAGTTCGTTCCTCTCAATCTGCGCTTGGGCCCGAAAGTACCGTTCCGTCTCGAGCTCTTGGGCCGATACTCGACTGCCGAGAGGTGCGACGTCTTCTTCCTCGTCGTCCTCGACCCGAGCAATCTGCTGTCGAGGAACAAAGGTGGCGGCCGTGATAGTGTGTCGATCTGCGAACTACACCGTCAGCCTACATAAGAAAGAGTCAAAGATGGAGAATGCTCACCAGTTCTCGCAAGTATTCCTCCTCGGTAACGATGGGCAGCCTCCTGTCGTCCATATGTATACGGCCAAGCTCAACGGGCCGAGGTGACATGGACGGATCGTACTCCTCCACCATATCGTCCTCGTTCGTCTCGTCGTCGGCATCCTCTCCCCCATCCTGCTCTTCGCCTAGTGCCCCATTTCGATCCTGCGCAGCCATTGAACCCCCTAGCTCGGCTTGAACTCTCGCCGCATCCTCTCTCTGTCGCTTCTTGAACTGTTCCAATCGATTCTTGAGAACGACCTCGTGGATCGAGTTGAGCTTGGACTGGCACGTCAGCTGAAGCACGGCGAGGAAATGGATCAACTCACAGTTGCCTTCTCGACGTGGATCTTTTGGAGCACAGTGTCCCAAAATTCCCCGTCGACAGGTTGACCGCTCCGCAGCATGTGATTCGTCTTGTTCTCCAGCTCCATGAGCCGGGCCAAGCTCAGTCCTGAGACGACCTTGCCGGCAGCTCGATCGACTTCCGAGTCGAGCACTCTGCCTCCCTCGACCACGCCAGCACCTCGAAATCGGTCGAGATGGTGTTGGCATATTACCATCATTGCCTACGATCAGCTCGGCTTGTCGACCAGGCCAGACAGCACTCACTTCCCAAAATTCCATGTTGATAGGCGACTTCTCAAGGGACAGGTACATCTTGATGTCTTGCTCGAGCTCCACGCAGTCTTCTTCGTTCAGATTCTACTGGTCAGCTCAACCGAGATCTAATACAGAGCGAAGCTCACATCGAAGATCTTCCAAGGCTCGTCAATCTCGAATTCGAAGCCGGCATCCGCCCAACCCCATCCTTCCTCTTCCTCCTCTCGTTCCACCTCACTCTTCCTCGGATTCGCCAGAGCTCCTATCGCAGCCGTGTGTCGTCCTAGCGCCCTAGCATCCGCAAAACGAAGGTTGATGGCCAAAAAATCGATCGCCTTTGCTCTCTGCTCCCTCAAGCGTATACCAGCTCTCCTTCGACTCTGTTCCAGCTGAAAGTCATCCTCCTTCGCAATCCACTCTGCCATCTGCGCATCCTCCGCCAGCCTCTTCATTTGTATCTCTTCCTGCTCCCGCAGCGCCATCTCCACCTCTCGATCCGCTCGACGCTTGTTGAGCTTGTCGAGCTCCTCTTTCGCTTCCAAACGTCGAATAGCGTCTTTCCGAGCGATATCGTCCGAGCTCAAACCAGCCTTCTTCTCCTTTTCCCGCTTCTTGCCCCATACGAACTGTTCAGTCAAGTTGGCATCGTGGAAAGGATTGTCGACAGCCGAGTACATTGAGACTTCTGCCAACGCTCGAGATTGTTCCAGTTCGGTCTCTCTTCGCGCAGTCGCTCTTGCCGTGATTTTATCGTCCTTCCGCTTTTGTCGAGACGGAGAAGGAGTTCTTGAACTGCATGTCAGCTACTTGACGAATACCATGTATATTGCAGCTTACCCGCGACGGCGTTTCTCCTTCCTGTCCTTTCCATCACGACGATCCCCATCCTTGTCCCTCTCCCTATCGCGGCTTCTATCCCTGTCTCTGCGCTTCCTTTCCTTGTCGCCGTCCCTATGACTGCGATCCTCGTCTCGCCTCCTCTCTCTTCTTCTCTCTCGCTCCTCGTCGCTATCGTCTCGTCCTCTATGCCTTGAAGGCCTTTCCCTGTCTCGCTCATCCCGGTGACCGTCCCGCCTAGATGTGGATCTCTCTCCTCTCGGTGCACTATCGGTGTCGGGCATGATCAAACAGGTCCACTATTGGATCGCAGACTTCTGAATGTCGACGAGGCCGAAAGGTAAGAGGTGAAGATGAAAGTAGAGGTTGAAAGTAAGGGAGACGTGCAACCAGCTTCATTGAAATCGTCAAAGGGTGGACGGCTAAACCCTGGAAAAACACTTCACCTCTGTCGATCTCGATTAGTTCAAGCACGTCGACTTCTTCGCTGTCTTTGAACATCATGAACATACAGGGATCGACCGTACGCTGCATCTGTCGCACAACAGTCCGACCAACGCCATCGAAAGTACCGACATCTCGATTTTACGCATCCTCCACTCCTCCTCCACCGCCTCGGCAACGCCTCAGATGGCCATATCCTCTTGGCCTCTCGCTCGCCCTTTTACCTGGTCTATACTGGTTCCTCGGCTCCAACAAACCGTCTCTCAATCCTCAGCTGTACTCGACACAGAAAGTCTCCTCCAACACACCCATCGCTGCTTCGCATAAGCTCGTCTCTGTCGCTATACCTTCATCTTCCTCCGAGCTCTTCAGCAAACCCTACAAGCGCGATGGATCTCAGGCGGAGCAGGGTGAGGTGATCGTACAGCACATGATGATCGGCGCTCCGAATATCCAGATCGAGAGACCCTACACCCCGATCAACGATCCAGTAGCGGATGGCGACGTGAAGATGGTGGTCAAGCGGGTCAAGGGGGGAGAAGTAGGCCGGTAAGCCTATAGAAACCGCCGACCGGCTCGAAGCTGACGAGCCAGACTCGTCCACTCGCTGCAAGAGGGTCACGACGTTGAGGTCAGGGGTCCTATACCGACACTTTCCATCAAGCCCGAAGACTATGATCGAGTCGTCATGGTCTCGACCGGAACAGGTATCGCTCCCTTTCTACAACTTCTCGCTCGAACACCCACACCTGCTTCGACAAACCCCACGCCAGACTTCCACCTCGTACACCTACAACCCAGCCCAGGCAAGGAAGACTGGGTCGAGTCAGCTGGTATGCTCGAGCCGCTACGGCAGAAATTTGGCAAAAGTCTGACTGTGCATCGACCACCACCATCGGCGATTTCGCAGGAATCGATCAAGAATGCCCTGCAACAGGCGCAATCTGACCGACTTTTGGTGCTCGTCTGCCTCCCACCACAGTACGCTTGTTTTTCCTCCTATTTGTTTTCTTGCTCACGATCTAGTCTCATGCTGCCGTTGTGTGGAGGTCTGACGAAGACGCTTCAGCAGGGACCATTGACAGGGGTTCTAGCGGATATGGGTTTGCGACAGGACCAGGTTTACAAGCTGGATTAGAACGAGCAAGAGAGCCACCATCATCCAATCCAGACATATCAGATATATACCCTGCACATGTATACCCTCGCTCTCCGCACTGTCACTCGAGAGTCGCATGCGAAGATGATATAGCTACAGATTTTAACAATAATGAGCTAGTTTACAGTTGAGTGCTCGTGAGCCAAGAGGGCAACCTGGATGTCCGTGCCGCTAGAAACCCATCCTCCTCCACGCCAGGAAAGTACCTCTCCTCTGATTCTCCACCCAAAGCCGCTCGAATAGGTCTTCCAGTTTTCCTGCTTGTCCAGACCTCTCCCCTCGCGAGAGTAGCCTTCTTGTCCGATTGAAGAACGTCTTCCCACTCGATGATGTCTTGTATGACCGGCATATACTGTGTGAATAGCGAGGGCGACGGTAAGAGCGGCGCAGAAAGGGGGATGATGGGGTCCAGCAAGGGTAGCAACGACCTGACGTATTGTGTTCTGGCGAGTCAGCTGTGATTTTTCGAAGCAGTGGTCAGCTCACCTGTTGGCCTGTAGATCGCCCAACGGTGCTAGGTATCCTCCTGCCAAGCTCATTACCTCATCCGACATTGCCGTCGTATATTCGTATGCCGATAGGACGCAGCATACGTCATGAATATCCGGCTTGAGAAGAGCATGATAGCCCATCTCATCGTCTGAAGAGGGGGAGTACCGGTCGATTTCGAAATTCTAGTCATCAGCTTGTATGTCGCTTATAATTAACGAGACACACCTCCAACAGAGCTCTCGGTCGAGCGGCGACATGGCTGTCTACCCATGAAGCGGTCTCGACCTTTCGGCAGATGACCTCCAGCGACAAAGCCGCTTGCTCATCCGAACTCCCCTCACTGTCCCCGCTCCTGTCGAGCTGCATTTGCGCAATAGCATGCCGAAGGTCGAACTCGCTGGTCGGCTCGTTCCCATTCGGTGGAAGCGGCCGATCCATAAGATCAGGTCGACGTCCGACGCACTTGTCGTATAGTCGAGCGGCATAGCCAGGTGCCGAGATGCCTTGCGCTCGAGCTATAGAATCCAAGTAGGGTATGGCGAGATGAGAAGGGGGCGGTTGGAAGCGGAGTATGACTTGAAGAGGGAGTATATGCAGTTGTAGGCGGCTAAGATCTGATCATCAGCACAAGCAGTATAAATGAACATCTGACGTACCGTTGCAAGTTATGATGACTGGTCGGCGCGACTCCGCAATAAGGGCAGCCAAGGCAGGCCAGAAAGTCGCTTCTTCAGCATAGAGGATATCCGCCTCGTCGATGAGTATGAGTGATTGTTGAAATTTGTTGTTGGTCGTAGTCGGCTCGAGAATGAGTTCATCCCTGATAGGCGACTCGTCGACCGATATAGGATCCGCTTGAGACCCTTGACTGGAAGTCAAGGCGATAGGATCGTCATCATCGTCGAGCTTCCGTTTGCCGTTGGTCTTGGCGACATGGTTGAAGAAAGATTTCATAGCAGCCTTTTTGTCGGTAGGCGGCTCGACCTCCCTCTCCGTCCTCGCCTTCACCACCAGATGATTCCTCCCGACATCTCCAACCCAGCTCATCAAGTTGGCTCCGGTTCGCTTTCCCATGCCAGGGTTCACCTCGAAGACTTCCCATCCAAGCTCTTCTGCCGCTGCATATACCGCTGCCGTCTTTCCCGAGCCGCTTGGTCCAGTAAGGAGGATCGTATTGGTAAGTTGCCAGACCTCAAGCGAGGGATATTCGGACAATCTTTCTCCCAAGGCGAGATTGGGTTCGTCGTATTCCACATACTCCACTTCCTCGTCCTCCTCATCCTCGTTGACCTCCACAGGGTCGCCAAATAGTCCAGCGTCATCGACGATCCAGTCTTCAAAGAGCTGGCCCGTCGCTCGATTGACTTTCCGTATGATCGGTCGACGCTGTTCACGAGTGCCTCCGACCGAGAGCGTCCGAAGCCAGTCTCGAAGATATTTCGCCTCAACCTCATTGCCAAGCACTTGACTCGTCGTTGTTGGCCGGTACAGCTCGGTCCATGCTTCTCGGTTGGTCTTCGATCGTCTAGCCTTTGCCGATATGAGAGCTGGATGAGAGGCGATGTACGGGAAAAGAGAGCTCGGTGGGCTGGAGGAAGATACGGGAGTCGTTCGGGCAGCTCGAGCAGGATTTGGGGATTCTCGGAGGTAGACAGACCAGAATGCAGTGTCGTCCAGGTCGGTAGTGATCCAGCTGTAGTCGATCTTGCGACGTTTGCAGGGGACAGGAGAGAGTGAAGAGATCGGCGAAGAACAGGGTAGAGAGGATATTGTATGTCGAGTCGGCCAAGGTGCCCTCCATTCCTCTCCTTCTTTGATCCCTCCACCCCATCCAGCCTTGTCCTTGGTCTGTCCAGCTTGACCTCCATTCGAGAAGAAAGAATGCACTTTGCTCGCTTTGCCCGTCTTCGCTTTTTTCGGGAGAAGGATTGACGTGTCGATAACCTCGATAGGTGCAGCATCGGACAACACACTCGAAGCTCGTGAAGAGTTGGCATCTTTGGTAGCTAGTCGAGCGAAAAGGGGGTGAGCGGCCTTGTTGTCGGCAGCAAAGACGAGCTTCTTCGGTCTAGGCTGATCCTCGACATGTATGGGGTCGTCTATCGCTCCCTTTGACGACACAGAGGTAGGGCGAGGGAAAGACGAGGCAACGAGACCATTGCCGTTGTATCGTGAGGTAGGTACGCCGTTCTGGGGCGACGAGGAAGGCTGAGGGGGATCAGAGGAGAGGACGTGGATGACTTCGGATGAAGGAGAAGTGTTAGTGGTCGCGGTGGATGTTCGAGCTTTCTTCGGTCGACCGAGCTTCTTCTTGGGCGCAGATGCCGGGTCTTCTGGATCGTCGGCTCCATCTTGAAATCACGGTGCTCCTGCAGACTCACCTATAGTCTCTGCTCCTTCGACCCGAGATGCTTTCTCCTGTGCGCCTTTCATTTTTGCCTGTGCAGGTCCAGCAGCCTGCTTCGCCCTCTTTGTCATCTCCTTGAGCTCATCCAGCTCTCCGTCGCCCTTCGCCTTTGCTTTCCCCTTACCCTTCTTTGCTCCAGCTCCGTTCCCTTCTATTGGCGCATCTGGCGGCTTGTC
>JALPCD010000350.1:0-14390 GCA_026538415.1 Cryptococcus sp. GC_Crypt_1
TACCGCCAGCAAGAGCATAGTGGCAGCTAAGGTGTGGGTTGCATGCCGGCCCGGGTCCTGTTTCGGGTGTGCTTTGATAACCCAGGAAGGCATTAAGTGAAGGGAACAGAGGATCACTGCCTATACAGCCGGCGACCGGCTGCCCACCGCCATATGCCAGATTGGCATTTAGATATGCTGCATGCGATCTACCCATCATACGTTGCTACACTCTATCGTCTCGGCATGCCTCGTCCTCGTCCTCGCATCGCCCGTTGAGCTGCTCCTCTCGGCATGGGTGGTCCAGAATCAGGTGCCTGCTCATCAGCATCCACAATCACACCGGATCTAGATCGACTCACCTCGCTCTGAGGGTTCCTGACCGTCTCATCCACGCTCAATATCAGACAAGCAGCATCCACCGCACTGCTCAACGCGTTCGTCTTGACCAATGCAGGCTCCCAAACAAACTTCTCCATGTTGTCCGCCACACCTTCCCCTCCATCCACATCGACACCGGCCCAGACGTCGCCTTGAGCATGTCGCATTCGGAGCTTGTTGAGCACATCAGTAGCGTCCAACCCGGCATTGTCACAGATCTGTCGAGGGATGATTTCGAGGGCCTTGGCGACCGAGCCGACAATGAGTTGTTGCTTGCCCATGATCGTCCTCGAGTGTCCTCGAAGGTATTTGGAGACCTCCATCTGCCCGTCAGCCTGCTCTAAACATTGTATAATTGTGCTCACCTCGCAAGCTCCACCTCCAGCAACGACGTGCGTGTTCTTGATGGCTCGCTTGACAATCATGATTGAATCGTGCAGACTTCGCTCGACCTCGGCAATGAACTGCTCGGCACCACCTCGCAAGATCAAAGTACACGTCTTTGCCTGCGTGCACTCTTGGAACAAGTTGAATCGCTCTCCACCGATTTGTCGTTCTTCAAATGATCCACATTGTCCAAGATGCTGAGACTCGATGTCCGAAGTGGTCGATTGGATCGATCCTCCTACCGCTTGAACCACTCGCTTCAGATCATCCGCGGTCACTCGTCCAGCGCAAAAGATATCCCTATCGGCAAAGTACTGCGTCGCCAAATCTCCAATGGGCAGCTTTGACAAGACGACCTTGGCTCCAGTCGCTACGATCGCTTCGAGTTTTCGGTAGATGATCGACCATTCCGCATCGACAATCGCTTGGTACTCTGAGACCTCGTTGACTCGAATTTCCGCGTTGTCCTTCTCCGCCTTGAGCTCCAGCTCGACGTTCAAACACAGCACCTTGGGATCCTTGAACGATTTGGGTTGTTGCTCGAATCCGGCGTAAGAAAAGGTCTTTTTAAACGCGACTCCCCGGATGAGCTGACTCTCCTGCATTCCTCCTCCGGGAACCTTTTTGACTCCAATGAGGGACTCGTCGAGATCGTTCTGGTCGAGAGAGAGGACGGCGTCGACAGCCATGGCGGCGAAGAAGGGAGTTTGGGAGTGGATGAGTTTGGATGAAATCGAGGTCGAGGCGCATTTCATGAGGAGGTCTCGGAATTTGCTACAATGTCAGCGAGACTCGATAGGGGGAGGGCGGACATACGCTTGGTCCGATTTATCTATGGTGACAGCAATTTCATTGATCTTCTTGATGGCCTGCTTGTCAGCTGGACCTTGGCGAAAGAAAGGAAAAGACTAACCAAGTCTCGAGAAGCCCTCAGTCCCTTTATGATCACATGGACACCGACGGCCTCCTCGATAAACGGCTTGACCTCCTTCAAGATCTCCGCAGCGCTGAACATCAGTACGCGGCTCCTCACGACGGGTGCCTTGCACTCACAGCAAGGTGACACTGGTGGTTCCATCTCCGACCTCTGCATCTTGAGCTCGAGCGATATCCACCAATGTCCTAGCAGCGGGATGCACGATATCCAGCAGCTTCAAGATGGTAGCACCGTCATCTACTTTGTCAGCACAGTCACCGAAAGTAGATGGCTATTTAAGCTCACTCGAGATGACAGCTTGACCTCGCTCGTCTACAATCAACTTGTCCATCCCCCGAGGTCCAAGCGTAGTAGCGACAGTCTGCGCGACGGCAAGGCAGGCCGAAATGTTGGAGAGAAGCTGAGGCGTTCCTTGAGAGGTGTCTGTTCCCTCTGCGCAAAGTCAGCTTTGGTCCCCAGGTGAGGCTGTTGAGCGGAGTGGAGGTCGAGTAGAACATACCTCGAAGGAGAACCACGGTGGGTTGCTATTCCATCAGAGGTCTGCCTGAACGCATACGGATTGCTGCTCACCATCTGGGGTAGTCTTCCCTGCATTTTGAGTACGATCCGGTAAGTTGGATCGAGGTGAGCGGTAGGTAAAGTACGGGTCGAAGGTGGGAGAAGATGAAGGTGGTCGAGGGGACCGACTGGCAGCTGAACTTTCCAGGCGTCTCAACGCGTCTTTCTAAGTAAGGGGGGGTGACGTGGCAGAGTGATAACGATTATCGAGACGATTACTATGTTTTGCCACCCGGCTATCAGCCCAAGCTGACATTTCGGGCCAGAGATGGAATCGACGCGAGTGTGTACGAGTAGATCAAGAGGTCGTCGATATAGCACATTCGCAGGTCAGCTCGCACATAACTACTTCGACTGGCGACGTACGACAGGTCGCTCGGTCACAGTGTTGGAACGCATCGAGCTCTGTCTCTCGCAGACGGACCGGTCTTAGCTCGAGCACCGACCCTTCGTCATGCCGCCAACCAGCAAGGCCGACCTATGGTCAACAGGAGTCGACGAGACTGTCGAAGTCAATCAGCGGGCTCTGATAGACAGTCAGTCGAGCAGTTATTCCCTTGAGTGTAGCTGACGGGTAGAAATTCTGGCCAGATACTCTGGCGAGAACACTAGTACGTCGGAATGAAGCTCAATTGCAAGGTGATGAATTGACGAGACAGTCTTTCGAGAGCTGCTGCAGAATGCGGATGATGCAGGGGTAAGCAATACATCCATCTAAAGATTGGCGATCTTGGTCTGACTTTCAGGCTGAACATGTCCAAGTCAAGTTTTACACTGAAGCTGGTCTGGCAGCGCTCGACAAGGGCGAGGGGCCGTCAAGATTGCCAGATATCAAGAAAGAGCCAGTGAGCTAGCCGTTCTTCGTATCGAGGATGTTGAGCTGACTGTTAAGATCCTCCGGTATGTGGTCTGTAATGACGGTATACCATTTCGACCAGAAGATTGGAAGAGGTTGAAGAAGATTGCAGAAGGGAATCCAGATGAAGAGAAGATCGGAGCGTGAGTTATCTCTTGCCCTCCAAAAGAGCTTCAAGCTGATCGAACAGCTTTGGCGTCGGATTCTACTCGCTGTGGAGCGTATGCGGTGTGTTTCGGTACCGTATAGTGGTTTGAACAATAGAGCTGATTGCAAAGACGACCCGTTTGTCGAATCCGGCGACAAGTGGATGGGGTTTTACTGGAAAGACGGCAAAGACCAACTCCTTGCTCGATCAGGCGACCTACCGCCTTCTTCCACATCCTCTACCGCTACTCCATCTACCACCGGCAATCCCTGGACTACATTCAGTATGACCCTACGCGATCCGACCATCCTTGAAGGACCGCTCGATCTGGCTCGATTCCTCGTCACCTCGCTCACCTTCATGCGAACGATGAAAAAGGTCGACATGCTTGTAGATGATGTGAAGGTGCTAGAGGTGTCCAAGAGGATCAAGGGGAAGGAGAGGGTCAACAGGAGAGGCATTCGGACGACGAGCTCGGCAGGGATGATGTCTGTGACGAGCGTCGACGCGGAGAGGATGGTCATTACCGCTCGAGTGATGCGTTGGCTAGCCGGTGAGTCAACAAGCAGGAACCAAGCTGATGTGTAGCGACTGGATTCATTCCTTCTCCACTAGCTGCACCGATGGCTAGTCTCGCGAAACCCGCCAAAGCTTTCACCTCTTTCCTGTCCTCGTCCTTCTTCAACCGCTCTACGCCTACGCCCACACCCACGCCTCCTCCTCCATCGGTACCTCTCCCAGAGGACCCTTTCGAGACCACCGAACTCAGTCGAGAAATCCAAATCTACCAAGCCGCAATTAAAGTGTCCGTCTCGCCAAGTTTCAGTCGAGAGCTAGAGCGAGCCACCAAGAAACCTCCACCCAAAACGATGCCCGCCAGTCTTGTCTTTTCTGCAGCAGATGAAGAGGTGGATGTCAGCGGCGGAGATGGCAGGAAGAGGAAAGATACTGGAGAGGTATTTTCCGGTCTTTGCCCTTCGTTGGATGGAGAGCAATCCGCCAAGGTGTTCATCGGTCAGCCCACTTCCCAAACCACCGGTATTGGCGGTCATCTCGCTGCTCGATTCATCCCTACCGTCGAGCGAGAGTCCATCGACCTGGTCGACAAGCATGTTTCGCATTGGAACAAGGAGCTTCTCTGGGTGGGGGGATATCTCAGCAGGATGATCTACGAATTGGAGATGCAGGAGCTTGCGACATTATGGTCGACTACTTCTGTCAAAGACACCGAAGTTCGAGCTCAACTTCTCGCTCGAGGACTACACGTTCTACGCTTCTTCACCTATCGACCCACAACGCCTTCGGCCATGGTGGGACAATGCATGGAGACCGCTTTTTACGGTAGCGGTATCGACAATAAGACGTTGCCGATCATCTCGACAGCCGGCGTACTACCCATCAGCCAGATCCGTCTACCTAATATCGACATCGCCAAGTTTCTGCCCGACATGCCGACCATTACAGCTCCAACCAACGAAGAGGCTTCGAGATTTGTCGCTCGACTCCGAGGACAAAACTTGCTCAGAGAAGTTGGATTGGAAGACGTGATTCGGGAGTTGGGAGCGAGACCTCTGTCGGAGCAAGAGATGGTGTTCTGCCTACAGTGGTGGCAAGGGATCTCGGGCATGGAGGGGTACACGTCGCAAACCCGCGCTCGACTGCTTGATGCTGCGGTTGTAGTACAGGAGAGCGGCAAAATCGTTCCACTATCCATCATCGAGACGTTCGTCAAGCCCCAAAGTTCTTCCATCCCCACCGACATGCCTCTACCGCAACACACGCTTCCTTACACCGTAACGAAAGATCTCAAATCGAATGCGATCTTCACCACCTTTGGCTGGACCGAGCTGTCGATACTGCAGTATATCACCTTTCTCGTTCAACCTCCCATGTCGGATGCCGCTGGAGCCGATCCCGAGACCGATATACGCCAGTCGCCTGCATTTGCAGAACGCGTGCTCGCCATGCTTGGTCGGTCTTGGCTGTCCATCAGTGCGAACCAACAGACAGCGATCGCGCTCGAGCTAAAGGACGTGCCATGTATACCGACCAAAGCAGGTTTCAAAATTCCTGGAGAGGCGTATTTCGAGAAAAACCTGTTGTTCGACGATCTGCCGACTATCGCTTTACCGAAGAATACGGCGATCAAGGGGGGAATGGAGAAGATGCTGCTGGGAATAGGCGTTAGGAAAACGGTCAATTTGCAGCTCGTCTTTTCTCGGTTGATTGGAGGAGGAACGTGGTCTTGTCAGGATTTGATGAAGTATCTCGTCTCGGTGAAGGACACTCTCACGCCCGATGAGCTGGCTCGGCTTCGGCAAACGGCTGCGTTTCCTCTGCAGGTGGAGACGGTGGAAGGGGAGTCAAAGGGGCCAGCGGTGCGGAGGAAACCAAATCAGCTGTACGAACCGGTGGAAGCTATGCGGGAGCTGGGTCTGCCCGTCCTGGATTGGGGAGAGGGCAAGTGGACTTCAAACTCGAACGAAGGCGAGTCTTGGTCATTGCGTCGAAGTTCAGGGCTGATAATCAGCGAGAATGTTGTTCTCTCTCGGACTGCGAAAGTATCCGCCAGTAGACATCTTGTTGGGCATCGCGGCTGGTCGATCTCCCACCAATGCAAAGGCTCTAGGCTTCTTGCTGTCGAATATCAACACTCACTATATCGGTTTCGAGCCGGCTGCGTTTGGCGGTGTCGCTTTTATACCAGCTACAACGCCTCTGGGCGAGAAGTTGCTAGCAAAACCGGGAGAGGTGAGTCGCTAGTTCGCGGGGAGGAGAGAGGTCTGGACGCTGATGAAGAGGTGTTCACCAGCCCTGCTTGTGCTATACTTGGCTTTGCTGTCACTCGTACCGATGTGATCAACGGGGAAAGCGCTGCCAAGCTGCGAATACCGTCTGATCCGCCAATGGACAAGTTGATACAAGCCATGCTGGCCTCCACCTCGACTGACCTGGACAAGTCTCGCAAGATATTCGAGGTGAGCAAGCTCAATCCAATTCGTATAGCGTTCTGTTGCTGACGAGCAGTATATGGCAACACAGATCGGGGCAGCTGTCGCTGGATCTTTGGACCGACTGGCGACCGCAGCGTTCATACCTGTCAAGACGGAAAAATCGGGTCGATTAGCTCGACCTTCTGATGTGTACTTTTCGCCTAGAGGAGGCGATGACAGCCCGTTCAAGTCGGCATTCACCTTTGTCGATTTTGGAGATAGGGCGAACGTGTTCTTGAGGATATGTGGGGTGCGGTCGGAGCCTTCTGTCAAGGGTGGGTCGGAATGTGGCGCGATGACCACGCTGATAGGTAGATATTGCGATGCTGCTCCTTCGAGAACCAGAAAGGATGCTTCGGGAAGCTGGATCGCCGGACAAGTAAGTGATCAAAGCTGGACATGCCCCTGACGTGTACAGATACCTTGAACAACTTCGCCTGCTGGCTGCCAATTGGACAACATTCGACTACACCACTCGAAACCAGATGAAGTCGGCTGCTTTTGTCCTTGCATCGCAGCTGGTGCCTGTCAAGAAGGCAAAGAAGATGCTCGGGACGTGGGGAGGCGCAGAGGATGAGTTTGAGCGGGAATGGGTCTTGGCCAAAGCCACCGACGTGAGTCTCTTCCCTACTCACGAGAAAGCGTGACTGACGGCAGGTTGCGGTAGTAGATCACATCACTATGCTGCAATACTTTGGCCAGCACGTCCTCGCTGCACCAGAGGTGAGTTTGGACAGCTTAGTTCGTGCTGATATTCCAGGAACAACTGCTCGAGACGTTTTATCAGAACCTGGGGGCGAAGTCGCTCAGCTCGCTCATCAAGACGGAATATATCCCTCATCATCCTTCGCCCGCGCCTTCCAGCTCATCTATCGCTCTGCGCAAACACGTCTTGGAGAGGTTGACCATCTTTTTAGCCGAGGCGAGGAGGAAACAGTCTGCGTACAACTCAGAGTGGCTCAACAAGGAGGGGAACTTCCAAATACAGGAAGTGCGGGATCTTAAGGCGAGGTATACTTATAGAAACGGGAGAAACGAGTACGCCCATCACGAGGTGTGTCTAGGTAGTCTTTTTCCGCTATGGACCCGTGCTGATGCCCAGACCTTGTATGCGACAGCCGGAGCCAATGCCAAGACGAAGGCAATCATCTTGACCATCTCGACGACCGCCCAGCCTGACGAGTACGAGTAAGGCTGCAACTATCTGCCTTTGCTTTGTGCGCGGGCTGATGGTCTAGTATAGCATCCGCACTTTGTACCTTGCTGCTGAAGTCAAACAAGGCGGACGATGCACTGCTACTCTACTCGTAAGCTGAATGCCCTGGTGGGATCCCCAGCTGACACCACTAGCATTCTCTCGACACCCATCATGGCTCTCAAGAAGCGAGGATACAACGTCGACCGAATCCTCAACCAGCAACGGGAAGAAAGACTACGTATTCAGGCTGAGGCTGTACGGGACCATCAAAAGGCGAAAGATCGACACGTTGGCGACGTGGACGATCTTCCCGACAACATGTCGACCTCTACCGCCGAGACTGCCGATACGTACGCGACGGGAAACAGCCAACGATCGTCGACCAGTCCAAAGAAGAGCTTGATGGATCGCCTGAGCAAGCTGAGCACCGGAGGGAAAGACAAGGAAAAGGAAAGGCCGAGCTCGAACATGGACAAGATGCCGCCTATGCCTGGAGCTTTCGGGGGGTCAGTTCAGGGCCTGAGCAAGGCTGGAGGTGCTTTCGGTGGTTTGGGCGGTATGGGCGGTATGGCGGGGATGCTGGGTAGCGGTGGAAGTGGAAGTGGAGGCGGAGTGAGTGGCGGACAAGCTACCACATCGACGAAGAGAGTGAGTACGCTTCTATCGTTGGGATGACCTCTGCTGAACGTCTAGCCTACAAGTCAGGCCAATATCCGTACGTGTGCTCGACCTTCAGAATGAGCATTTTCTAACTACCAGGTCAAACGGTACAGAAGGCTGTGGATGCATCTAGACCCGAGACGGCGACGCAGATATCCGACAGTCGACAATCTGTGCGAGACGTGTCGGAGAGTCAAAACGAGTACTGCGATACTAGTGCTCAAGCGGACCTGGCTCTCGGTATGTACCCCCTTGCCCCAGCTCCTCGAGAATCAGGCTGATAACAGCCAACGAGACTCGCTATGGCGTAAAGGTCTGGGTCCCAACGGGTGTGCTGTCCTTCGACATACGAGATCGACCCGTGCTGATTGCAGACGTGACCGATTCCAGCGCATATCTCGCAGACAAGGTCGACATCGCCGAAGACTTCGCCGATGTTATCCTGCGCCCCCTGGGTAGCGTTTTCAAGGTAAGCATCAGTGAATTTTCGACACAGCTGATGGGCAGCTTCCGCCAAAGGTATTGAACATCTTTTGGGATCACGAAGGACCCCTGATCGCCTTCAACCGGGGAGGAGCTATCTTCTGCAATGCGTACGTTCCCCCATATAGTACGTTGTCCATCACTGACGGGTAGGCGATACTATACTGCTTGGCGTGCGTAACCCCTTTTGACATATGCGGCATGAGCTGACTCTAAGACGAGGCATCGGTTCGACAAGGCCAGAGGAACGATGCCTTTATCTCGTGGTACTTCAGTCTTGCCCACGGTGAGCCCATCGTGTCGCACACACTATCCAGACAATGCTGACGACACTAGAACTCGCCCACAATCTCGAATCGGCCCACAACGCCTCTCACGAATTTTACTTTTCCAGCATTGCCGAGGAATACCTGGTCGGTTTCACCAAGCTTCTACATGCCGTCTAGCTTTTCAGAAATCGCATGACGTTAATCTAGCATCGATATTGTTCTCCCGTTGTACATTTCGCCCTATGTATATCATTACGTCTTACTGCTCTCGAAGCCTGATATCGATGCTATGCATTTCTTGTCGCTTCTCCTATATCCGTATGCTGTCTCGAGAAGGGTACAATTGAGGTACAGATGGTACAGTCGACTAGCGTCCTAGGCTCTTGATGTTGAATCGTTCTCCTCTTACAACTCCGGTCCTACATCTATCTCCGTCCTCTCTCTCCATCGATCAAGGCGGCGCATCTACTGAGAATCCAAGCTCTACCCATCAGCCACAAACATGGGGTGCAAGGGGGCGACTGACTCTGGAAGATGAGACCCAGACTTTTCAACGAGACAGGCTTGACCAAATACCCATCCACGCCGGACCCAAACGCCTCCCTCTTGTCGTCCGCCGTGGCCAAGCCCGTCAAGGCGAAAATTTTCACCCTGGCTTGGACAACTCCCCGCGGAGGGATTTTGACCGGCATTCCAGGCGGCCGAGGGACAGCCGCGTCGGGTATCGTGTTGCGCGTCGCTTCGAGCTTCCGTATGGCTCGAGTCGCTTCGTGACCGTTCATTATCGGCATAGAGATGTCCATCAAAATCAGACTAGCCATTAGCCAGGGTGTAACACGATAGGTAGAGACTAGTAGACCCACTCCCAGTAGTTGGGTGGGGTATTTTCAAACATCTCGACACCTGCTTGCCCATCGACCGCCTCGGCAAATTCGAATCCCTTCCATGAGCACGGATTTCTTGCTTGTAGGGCGAGCTGGCTTACCCGTTTCTTCAAGAACGCGTTCAGTACTCTCCTATTGATCACGTTGTCCTCCACGACCAACACCCGCGGCGCATATTCCCTCTTGGGTCCTTCTACCGGTGAAGCAGCCGACTTCAACATCATCCCTCCATCCGCCAGTGAAATGGTCGATAATGTCGATGTAGGTGATCCAGGTTGAGGGCTGCCGTTCGAGCTCGAGCTGTCCTCTACTTGCGGTACCACTTTCCCAGAGGGAGCATGATGATACGTCGTTCCTCTCGGCGCCATCGACGGTCTCGCACGGGCCGCCTCGGTCTCTTCCGATCGACGTCGAGTCAAAGGCGCTCTCGGATCCAGCTTTTCAAACTTCTTATGCGAAAGCTCGCTGACCGTAGAATTCGACTCCACACTCTGACCAGAAGATCCTCGTGATATAGGTGGCCTGTCGAGATCTTCCAGCGATACGGGAGTAGTCGGATCGTGCGGTCCATCTCGCTCTTCCAGATGCCTGACAGCGAGGGAGAGTACCGCTCGGAGTCCAGACGGTCCAATGGGCTTGAACATGAGCTGACACGATCCACCCGCCTTGATGATACCTTCCTTGATAATGTTCGCTCGGTTGTTTCGACCAGACGTAAGGAAGATAATGGGCCGACCTGAACGATAGACCTCTTCGAGCACTTGATCGTCGTTGTTGACCACTATGATATCTCCATCACCGTTCGGAGCTAGCTCAAACTGCCAAGCCGCAGCGTAAGAGCTGAGCGTCTCGAGACTGAGCATATGACCTCGATGCTCATCGCTGAAGCCGAGAAGGGAAACCGAGTATCCACGTCCAAGTGCCGAACTCATCGAGACGACTGACGAAGAGCTAGACTCCGAATCGTCCTCCTCGTCGATGGTTTCCGCCTCGAACGAAACGCGAATTTCCGTCCCCATTCCCTCTGACGACCACACGTCTACCTTTCCGTCGACGCTCTCGGACCGTACGATACTATTGACAATGGCGAGACCGAGACCGGTTCCGGTTTGCAACGGATTCTCCTGGGAGAAGGGGTGGAAAAGGTGCTCCTTGAGGAAATCTTTCCCGATACCTTTACCAGTGTCGATGACAGCCATCTCGATGGGAATTTTGCGCGATCCAGGCGGATGAGGAAGTTCTCGCAGGGTAATCTGGACATAGCCATCCTGCACGTCAGTCTTCACGTTATTCTCCGATGAGAGCCTGGACTTACCTTGGTGAACTTGAGCGAGTTGCCAACCAAGTTCATCAAGACTCGCCGCAATCCACCTCGTTCGCATCGCACGTTCCAGCCCTTCTCGTCAGCTCACACTTTCGAAGCCAATTCACCTTGTCCCTTTGAGCGATATCAATGACCGTCTCGACATGTGCCAGCTTTTCTCCGACCGAGGCTCTCTGTTGCTTGGAAATCAACCCAGCCGGAGCGGGAGGTGCGTAAAAGCTTCCTATATCCGAATCGCCATGGAAGATTCTTGCTCTTTGTCCAATCCAGCATCCCTCTACCGTCGATTCCACCAGACTGGCAAGATTCACCTTACCCAGCTTCATCGATGATCCCGAAGAATTCTGTGTCGATCCACTGAGTTTGGTAAAGTCGAGAACATGGTTGACTGTCTCGATGAGGGAATTACCGCAAGTCTGGACCGTCTTGAGGAAAGAAATCTGATTGGCATCGAGCTCGGTGTCGTGAAGCAGCTCTGCCGCCGCAAGGATGCCGTGTAGAGGTGTACGAAGCTCGTGCGAGACCGACGAGATGAGGATGCTCTTCGTCTTGTCGGCGAGTACCATTCGACGTCGAAGTACCGCTGAAAGAATGATGACACCGATAGCTCGCAAAAACTGTAGCTCATATCCCTCCAAGTATTGTTTCGCCTTGTTGCAAGTGTACGCGCAGATCATGGCGAAAGGTTGTTGGTCGACTCCATACACCGGTATGACTGCTCATCAGCTGACATCTTTGTATGAACGACTCACCCATGCCATATCGAACAGAGGCTGGGAACATATATCGGACCCAAGAAGGAGCAATATTCTCGAAAATCTTCCCATCTCGGTTATCCCGCAAGAATATAGACAACTTCTCGTGCTCCATAGGCGTCAATGGCCGAGTCGGTACCTCGTTTGGCGTAGTCGCCAGTACCGGGAAAGGGTTGACTGCTCCATAACCTTCGCTTCGCTCCAATACGGGCAAATTTGCTTCGGCGGTAGAGACGTACGGGTCGGCTCGGAAGACTGTCTCTTTGCCGTTTGCCGTGTCGATCTCGGTCATCTCGAATTGTCCGATATCGAGGATAAAGCAGCCATCGAGGTCGAGTGTCGAACAGACCAGTTGAGCAGCTCGAGAGTACACCTGATCCATCTTGGCGGTCGCCTCGGCGTTTGACGATGTGCTGGCGTCCATTTCCAGGCATTCCCTTGTAAACTTCTCCATCGAATTTTGGATCTTGTCTCGAACGCGCAGTTGCAGCTTGTCCCTCCACAGCTCCATCTCTCGCATCGCAACAGCCGCAAACTCTTTGAGAATGAGCCGAGACCGAGGAGAGAATTCGTCTCGAGGCTTGTCGTCGATAATACAAAGACTGCCGACGTTGTGGCCGTCGGCGGTGCGAAGAGGGGATCCAGCGTAAAAGCGTATATGAGGTGGTCCGACAACTTGAGGATTCTTCGCGAAACGCCAATCCTGTTCCGTATCGAGAACGATGAATGGTTCGTCGGTTCTACTTTCAGCTTGATCCACAACTCCCACTCACTTGGCCAGAATGGTATGACTGCAGAAACTCGAAATCCGCTTCGCCTCGTCCGCTCCCAAACCCGTCTGCGACTTGTGCCACTGCGTATCGGCATCGGTCAAAGAAATCAAGACGATCTTCGTGCTGAACACCAATTTGGTCATATGGGCGATTCGGTCGAAATTGGCGTCTTTCGCAGTATGCAAAATTCCGAATCGATATAGCGCTTTACGCCGAGCGAGCTCGTCTGGCGGAATCGGTGCAGCAAGCCATCCCACTTGGTCGAAGATCTCTCCTACTTCTGACGGATAGGCCAAAGGGGGGAGCTGAAATTCGGGAGAGTTGGTTTTGGAGTTGGTTTTTGTCGGTGACGGCGTGCGAGCTTTGGGTATGGCCGGTGTACCTCTCTCGGTAACTGTTTGCGAAGACGAGCTGTGCGAGTTGGTGCTGGTACTCTGATTACGAGAGTAGTGAGGAGCCGTTACTGAACCAAAGTAGTCGTAGGACGATTCAGCCTCGGTCGTCTTTTCGAGTGGAGCAGTGGCGGCTGGAATCTTGCCGGGAAGAACACCTCTGAAAGCGGAAGGCGAGATTTCGGTCGGATCGACGGCTCTCCCTTTACCCTTATGCGAGAACTCGTTGGGTGTACTGACGGGACTAGCCTGGATGGTCGAAAGGAAAGGTTGGTGGCTCGATGGACCTATGACGGCGCTCGACATGCTCCGACTGAGCGAAATTCGACCGATGCCGCTATCCGAGCTCGGGCTCTCCTTCTTCAGACTAACATGCGAGACGACCGACATGGGATCCATCAACTCGCGTTCCGGGCTGGGCATGCCGAGAGGTGCAAAGTCAGATCCGCGAAGAGTCGAGGAAGCCATACGAACCGTAGCTGCAGCGAGGGAATACGAGGGGAGAACCAGTTTATCGGGTTTGAGAAAGGTGGAGGGTTTGGCGGGGAGATTCTCCAGCTCGAGTGCTTTGAACTTGGCAGGAAGAGCGATTTCGGTTTGGGAAGGCGGTGTGTCCCTGTCGATTGAGATGGAAGGTGCAGAGCTGGCGTGCGTGGACATTGTCGCCCCAGATGAAGAGGTCGAGCTGAGGGTTCCTTGGGACGACGCGCTGGTGATCGTCTCTTCCCTACGTCGAGCGACCGGCGATACCGGCGTGTATCGTCGCCCAGGGGAGGATTGTACCGAAGGAGGTTCGACGGACGGTGGGCCCGTATGAGGTGGATTGGGAATACGATTAGGGACGAACAGTCCATGAGCATACGACTTTGCGAATGTCTTCCAGGATAGCTGGTCAGAGGGCGAGAGTCGCTCAGCCGGTTCATCTGATGACTGTGGTTCCGGTTCGATAGAGCCGGATGATCCAAGGAGAACACCGCTATGAGGCGAAGTCGCGAGCTGCATGTTGGCGGTCGCTTGATCCGAACCCTCTGCTCCAGGTAACAGTGCCAAACACGAATCCCCTCCGTATGGCAGCTCTGGCAGCTCCTCTCCAGGAACATCCGGCTGCCCATACTCCTCCAGCCTGTTTTTCTCCTCCACTTCGGGACTGAATACTCCAGGTATGATCGGGCTCGTCGTGTCCAATCCAGCGGGAGGTGCGGTATTGGGTCGAGTACGTCGAGTCGACGATCCTCTCTGCAGCCCACGCAGGGGTGTAGGTCCCATCGCCTCTCCGCCACTCGTGGTGGTAGACCTTCCACCCGCGGCAGGTTTGTTTCTCTCCACGACAGTCGGTTCTAATGGTATCGAGATGGACCGAGGGGATTTATTGGGGGCTGCTCCTCCATTCCGACTAGCGCTTGCCGACAATGT
>JALPCD010000351.1:0-14387 GCA_026538415.1 Cryptococcus sp. GC_Crypt_1
TGTGAGAGAATGGCAAGAGGGAAAGTTTGGAGGGTTTTGATGTTCCGGTCAATGCCTCAATGGCTTCCGCGCCGTCTGTCGAGGAGAAGAAGGAGGACAAGGACGAGTTTGAGCTCTTGTAATGCTGCCTCACGACGGTTATAGACCTAGATTGTAGATAGATATGCTCATGATGAATACATACATGATCAAACGTTTGTGCAGCTCGAATTGCGGAGAGAGAGAGCTTGACTACTTTGCTATTATGCCCGTTCTCGCTGCCTCGTAGTTGGAAACGAACCAATCAACCGATTCCTTCAGCGCTGAATGAATCAGCTCTTGCAATCGCTGACTCTGCATGCGACGGGAACTCACCAAGATCAAAGGGTGTGAACTCGAACGGTGTATCCGTCAAGCTCAACATCCGTTTCAGCTTAGCATTGCTAGCAGGTTTTCTGTATTGCCCGTCTGCCTTGGACGTGTCAAACTGGGCTTCGTCAGCGACAAACCTCCCAAAACCTTCTGTTCTTACGCTATAGTCGCCTGTATAGCCGACCGCAGAGACGATAGCATCCGCCACCTCTTTTATACTGATCTCCTCATCTTCGCCCACTACCATGAGCATGTACATCCCGATCCGGACAGAGAGTGTGGACTCACCGCTGAGAATGATCGGTGCTATATCGTCGTACGACCTCAAAGCCCATATGAACAGCCTAGCGAGATCTCGAGAATAAATGAATTGCCTCAATGGCTTACCTGTACCGGATACAACGAAAGGGGTTCCGTTTTCTACACGTCAATACTGCTCGCAAGAGCGGACCAGCAGGGACGGAACGCACTTTTGGCCAAGTAGCAGCGATGTATCAAGCCAGGTATGACGTGTGCTTGCTGTAGATCCTGCCGGTCAAACTCTGAACTCGGCCTTGAAGCTCACATAGTTGTCATACGGTCCAAACACATCTGACAGTCAGATACAGCCAACGGGATGGACACGGGAGACTGACTGGTCGGGATGACACTGGTGAACATGTCCCCATGCTGCTCGTAATACGCGCTGTCCATCAGCGTTTGCCAGCGAGACACCATGTTTGACAGACTGGTTCTGTACGTCCACTAGGCGTTTGCCGTGGGCATAACCAAAATTGCTCGAATGAGGCGGTCCAGAATGTATAGTCTCCTCCGTCAAGGGGTATTCTACCTGTTCATCAGCTCTCTCTTTGAGTTGGACTTCCCATCGCTCTGCACACACTCACCTTGTCGGGAAAGACACAGGTTGACAGACACGATATGACCTTTTCGACCTACATTATGAATTGACATTCTACGCCAGTATACGGTGTGCTCACCTGGGACTCGTGCGCGTTGTGCAAGACCGCATCATTGATGAGCAGGTTGTCTCGCAAGAAATCCAGCTTCCGCGACATGTTTGCGAACAACCCTCCGACTACTTGTCAGCTCATCGAAACGACATTCCGGTGAATGACCCACCGAGAGCTGCTAAATGTATGACATGAGTCGGTCTATGCTTCGCGAAGAGCTGTCGAGTCGCCTCGAAGTCTCTACATCATTAGCCTGGCTGGGCGAGGTGTCCATGCGAGAGATTGGCTCACCTAAGGTCACAGTCCTTGCTGGACACGAATAACCATTCTTCACCATCTTGTCTGCCAAATGAGGATCCAAGAGGTTCCTGCTCGATGATATGACGGATGGCAGAACCCACGAGACCGGTCCCTAGTCGTTACGAAGTGCACGGAGCAGGGACATTCGACTGACCACCCGTAACGAGAACCACTGCGCCATCAGCTATTATCTCGAGCTCGAGCAGTCCAGCTCACCTTTCCTGGTCGTCCCGCCGGTCGAGTCCATGTCGACAGCTAGGCTCGTGGTGTGGAAATCAGTGGATGGGAGGATTGGTGATCTGCACCCAGTCGCGGCTAACTTTGGTCTGCAGGTATCAATCAGCCCCACGTGGTGTCGATTGGCGAGCCGAGAGCGCACAATAACTACGAGTAATA
This sequence comes from Cryptococcus sp. GC_Crypt_1, assembly GCA_026538415.1. Taxonomy (NCBI): domain Eukaryota; kingdom Fungi; phylum Basidiomycota; class Tremellomycetes; order Tremellales; family Cryptococcaceae; genus Cryptococcus; species Cryptococcus sp. GC_Crypt_1. Next base: position 1,998 of record JALPCD010000351.1, read on the forward strand.
GTAACTAGTCAATAGTAGTCGTCTCCCAACGTATTCGTACCATGGCGTGGACTACCACTACCGATCACTTTGCACGTCAAGTCAAAAAGCAATGATGCATGGGCATGCCGTAGAGGAGGGGTCGACAAGGTCGAGATGATTGGTGGTCTATCTCTCATCGTCCACATCCGGAAGATCATCCTTCTCGGTCCATCCCCCGTACTCTTCGGCAACCCTTCGACATAGTCGACGCAGCGTGATCACAGTCTCCACATTCTTCTCTCCGACCTCCGTTGTCAGCCCTCGAAGCAACCCGTCCATCCTCGCAAGCCGATTGAGCTGAGCTGTACTGCCGATATCGGGCTTGAGTGTGCACCCTCGAAGACAGTATATGCAGCGCTTATGAATACCCCCCTTGAGCTGCCAGCAGATTGTATGACCGCTTGTCCTACATCTTGCGCATCGGTCCGTCCCTCTCCTGGCGATACCATCGGTGGGCACACGTTGGAGGTGCTGTTCTTTGTCCTGCCATGTTTCCAGGTGCGCAAACTTTCCCTTTTGCGAGACAGCGGTTTGGTGAGCTGTCGTGCGTTTCGGGCGAACGGGGGAGAGCTGAGAAGAGGAAGCCAGCGGTGGCTTTTGGTCGACCAAACGTTGTCGATCTCCCATCTGTTGCTCCATCTTGATTTCCGCACCGACTTCTGCGATCGCATCCTCGTCCATGCCTTCATCCACATGCACTGGAGAGTTGTCTGACTCTGACTCTAATACGAACCTTACGTTCGGCGTGGGGGGAAGTGAAAGGAGAGTAGGATCGATAGGAAGAGGTTCCTGATGATGATGGTGATGTTGTCGATGGGGAGGATCGGAAGATGCGGGTGAAGGCTGTTCAACGTGTCTCGCTGGCAGAGACTCTTGACTCTGGGAAGGTAAGCGGCGTAGTGCAAGTTTACTCTGGGACTTCACACTCCCATGTCCACTCGCTTGCCTCCGGTCGAACCCATCATCGTTTGAAGGTCACGACAGACCGGTCGAGGTAAGCCGATAGATCATGGGACTGCCATGCGGCAGCCTTCTCATCACATTACATCGCGCTGGGGATGCGGGATTTCGGACTTGAGGCATAGATGGGGTTGACACAAGAAGGCCAAAGATGGATGCTCTTGACAAAAGATGACAAGAATAGGCAACCAGTGGTCGCGTTTCAAAACAACGGAATATGGTCCAGCATCAACAGGCTGGATGCCTTTTGACATGATACTGCATCTTCCTTTGTATCATTTTCGACTCGGCCACAGCAGCATGAAAGGGAGCTCGAGAACGTCGCTCGTGCAGGTCTCGGCTTGGATATGTAATCATCGGGACACACATACTCGATTTGCGCCAGCTTCTCGAAGCCATTCATCACTCACGGAATACAACTGTTGTAGCAGCTCAAGGCGGATGCGACCGTTAGAAAGGAGCGTTGGCTTTGCAAATTAATCGGTATGGCTGATCTCATCACGCTGGATGATAGGAGTCCCTTCATCAGCTACGCTGGGTTGTGGACGCCAGCAGTAGACGTCGGAAGTGAGTTGTTCCACTCTGCCACACCGCTCTCCTTGACGTGCCGGTTTAGAAAGCTGATATGGTGTAGAAGGAGTACTGGAAGGAGATGCCATGGAATTCCAGTACTCGAACAAGACATGGCACTTTACCTCGGATTTTCAAGGGTATGCAAAGATAGCTTGGACGGGGACGTATATCAACGTGTATGGAGCGTATCGTACCAAGTAAGTGATGGTCTCGATTCTTGACCTCCCGGTCTATCTCCTGTCTCCTTAAGGGTCATCCTGGTATAATGTCAAGCTGATTTACTGTCATGGATACTATTCAGCCTCGCTCGACGGTGGGGAAAAGATCTATATGGATGGATACACGACCGACGACCGATTCCAGATATCCATCTACAACGCGTCTAGTCTTACTAACGAGCACCACACTCTTCTCCTCGCCAATGAGCCAAACTACCCATCAAATGCTGGTGCCGTGATGTGTGAGTGTACATAGCAATCTGTCGGAGAGAGAGACTCTGGTTACTGATGAGGCAGACTTCGACATTGATTATTTCGTTATAGACGGGACGCCTTCTCCTCCTGATGTAGGGACAATCGACTCGCTCTCCACCCCTCCCCTACTATCGACCTATGCTTCGTCGACTACATCCGCATCTTCATCGACCATATCATCCGATGCATATTCAGCAACGACGACGACGCAACATGGATCCACCTCGACTTCGAGGAGTGGAAGCAGCGAGACTGGGGGTATGAGGCCGTCAGATCAGCCTGTAGTCCAGACCCTTGGGACGCCAAACGTGCAGGTACCTCGGATCAGCGAGTGAGTGGTCTTCCGTGTGAGGGAGCGCAACTGCTGATGCGCAGTGTGACAGGAGGAACTTCTGAGAAGCAGGGCTTGGGGTATCGGCGGTGGTCTCGTGTTGGGGGTCAATGGATAGGGGTTCTGGTTCTGGGCTGGCTGGCATACCAGATTGTCTTGTGATCTGATCGATTGCGACGTGAGTATCATGGCGGTAGACCTGTCCGGGGCATGTACTTTATAGCTACTCTAGCTGGCTGGTCACGGGTTATTCCCGTTGGAATTGTTGAGATTAGATTTCGAGATTTCGAGATTTCCACTCAGTTGACATCTCGCTCTTGAATCACCTCTCTTTCGTTCATCAACGCCATGCGGACGAGTTTGAGCAGGGCCAGCAGGACCTGCATACGCTGCGCTCATCAACAGCCAGCTCTATCCTCGCGGATATGCGCCCCTTCGAACCTGAACAAGGCCGCAAAGTCGACCAGGTCGATCCACACTTCATTAAAGCTCTCCCAGGCGTCTCCAGCAGAATCACTCTCCGCGCACCAAGGTATGTTCTCAGCTCGTCATAAATCATCTTGTTGATTGTTTCAGGAGGTCGACCAATCCTCACGCACAAGCTGAACCAAATCTCGTCCAAGATCGAAGGGGAAAATGTCGTCTTAGGTGGATGGCTATACTCTCAACGGTGAGTGTTCACCCAGACTTCGCTAATATTCAGGCGAGCATCTGCCAATCTCCACTTCTTCACCTTGAGAGATAGTTCAGGTTCTGTACAACTCGTCTCACGTGACGAAGCGACCTCGGCAAAGCTCATGGATCTGCCGTTGGACTCGGTGATCCAGGTCTCTGGTATGGCTCGACCTCGCAAGCAAGCAGCGAAGGCTTTTTCCTCAGTGAGCGATACAATCTGTCACCATGCTAATCCGTAGGAGCCCTCAGATGCCGTCGAGATCGAAGTATCGGATGCCATCCTGCTCAACCCTGCGGAGAAGGTGTTGCCGTTTTATCCCAATCGACCAGAAATCGTAAGACTACCCCGAGATTGTTGCTGAGCCATCAGGCCAATGAGGATCTACGAGCTCAATACCGATATTTAGATCTACGTCGTTCAGAACTGGCCAACAATCTCAAATTACGCAGCCGAGTAGCCCATCTCATCCGCAACTACCTACACGATGCTGGTGAGTTCACTTCCCTGACATGACATGCGCTAAATGGCAGGTTTCACCGAAGTCGAAACTCCCGTCTTACTCAACTCTTCCCCTGAAGGAGCTCGAGAATACCTCGTCCCTACCCGACTGTCCTCTTCTTCCTCCACTCCGGCTTTCTACGCTCTGCAACAATCTCCCCAACAACCGAAACAGCTGCTCATAGCTTCTGGTGCTGTCGACAAGTACTACCAGATCGCACGGTGTTTCAGGGATGAAGATGGAAGGAAGGATCGTCAACCCGAGTTTACGCAGATTGATATGGAGATGGCGTTTGTCAGTGGGGCGAGCGACAAGCCGGATTCGTGGGGTATTGGCGGGAGAAAGGTGAAGGAGACTGTGGAGGGGATCGTAAGGAGAATATGGAAAGAGGAGAAAGGGGTCGAGCTAGGTGATTTCAGGGTGATGCCTTATCAGGTGGCTATGGACGTTGTGAGTTCTCCTTTGGTACACAACGCGAATGCAGCGCTCATGTGTAGTATGGGTCGGACAAGCCTGATACGCGGTACGAGATGTATGTGAGTATATGAACACTCTTGCAGCAGACGACAGCTAATGCCAAGACGCTTCCGATAGGGTACTATCCTGGTCTCTCAGATGCGGACATCGACAAGATCCTCTTGGACAAGAGCGCGTTCACCGTGGAATGGATGATCACCCGATCAGAAGATGTACCGCACATCAACGTAGAGGCTCTGACGCTCGGGAACAACTATGTGAGCTCAGGGACATGACCGATGATGTGTAGCTGAACGCAGGTGCATCATGTACAAATTACCGATGCCAATCGAGACTCGTGGGCCAAGGAATCGCCCCTGACGCAAAACATGGGGTTGGAGCTCAATGCCGAGGGAGCTGTTGCTAGCGGGTCTGTTGAGCCGGGGGATATTATTTGGCTAGCTCAACGAAAAAAGATAGCAGAGGTGAGCTCTCGACCAAAGATTAGACTAACAATCAGGGTGGATGGACACAGCTTGGTCGGCTAAGGACTCAGATAGCTGATATGCTCGTGGCTAAGGGTAATTTGGTCGTTTGATAGACTGTTTGATAGACTATCCGTTAGCTCACAGAATAGGTGCTATGGACATGCCTGCCGATCCTCACTTCTTGTGGATCACCCAATTCCCGCTATTCACCCAAGCAGACGACGACAAGGCGTTCCTCTCCAAGGGCAGGTGGGCGAGCTCACATCACCCGTTCACGGCACCCATGTTCGAGGATCTTGAGGCATTGAAGAAGGGCGATATAGGGAATGTAAGTTTACATGGATGCTCGAAGCTGATATCAGGTACGAGGCCAGCATTATGATCTTGTTCTCAACGGACAAGAGATTGGAGGAGGGTCGGTAAGGATACACGATGCAAAGCTGCAAGAGCATATCATGAAGGAAGTCCTGAAAGTATGTCGTATCGTTTTCGTGCAAATTATGCGCTTGGCTCACTCTTAGCTGGATGAAGAGGAGATCGGACGGTTCTCGCACCTGCTCCAAGCGTTGAAGTTTGGTGCACCTCCCCACGGTGGGATAGCCCTAGGTGAGCTGGTTTTCAGTGAATTTCCCTTATGCAAGACTGACACTCAGGCTTCGACAGGCTGATAGCTATCCTTGCCGGAGCGAAGAGTATCAGGGATGTCATAGCTTTCCCCAAGACGACAGGAGGATCGGATCCAGTGTTCAAGTCGCCTTCCGCAGCAAAGGAAGAGGTGTTGAAGGGGTACGGGCTACAGAGTATCCCCAAGGCGGTCTGATCAGACTGTCGATACCATGCATTATTCTATACCTCTCTCCATCTATTTGTTTCGTGAAAATTCCGCTATATTGAGATTGAGAGGGACAAAGGTTCATACCATCGAATCGTGCAAGGAATGCTGCCACAGAATCCCAGCTAGGTGGTCGGTTGTGGGCGTTCGCCGCGTTGGTTCAACTTGCGTTTCGACCATCATCCACCTCACCACTCGACTCCTGACATCACTCGGCACGGCCATGCAGTCCTTCTTAGGAGACGCAGGCAAAGGTGGAAATGCTCTCAAGCAAGTCTCTCGACGAGAAGGAGTGGACAACAGCTTGTTTAGGGTACGTCTCACCCATGCGCCGTTGCATTGTGCTCACAAGGTCAGGACCGCTTTGCTCCCCAAGCTGGACCATCTTCTTCCTCTCAACAACCCTACAGGCCGGCTTTTCAACCTCCTCCGTCTGCTCAGGGTGCATCACAGAGCGTACCACACCCTCCACAACCCTTCAATCTCTCCCGGCTCTCCGCTGCATTAGCCGATCCGACAATCTCCCATTCTCCGCAATTCGAACAATCCTGGAACTCTGCTCGACCTCTTCCACCTCAACTCCAATATAACCCCACCCCTCAACAGTCCGCTCGAGTTAGTCCTGCTCCTGGTGGGAGTGCATTCGGAGCGGAATTCCAAGCTCGACCCCCTTCGTCAGGCTGGGCAGAATCGTTCAGTTCTGGAAAAGGAAAAGCTCGAGCGATGGATAATTCGCCCGCGTTGGCTCAACCTCAGCAGCAGCATCAGCACTATCAGCCTCTTCACCAGCCATATCAGTATGGATCGCAAATATACGGCGGATACCAAGCTCAGCCTTATCAATCGGCGTTTAACCCCATGTACGGAGGATACGCCCAACAGCAACAGCCTTATCAACCGCCCATGCAGCAGAACGGACACGACGCGGTGAAACAGGATGAAGCTATGAATACGGCCTTTGATAACGCCATGGCGGACTGGAAAGCTTTGGACGATGAGCAGAAGGAGAAAGCGGGATCAGAGGTGGAAATGAAATGTGATGGAGTGGAAGATCGAGGCGAGGCGAAAGGAGAGCTAGAGAAAGTCTGGGAGAGCTTGAGGCCGGAAGCAGAGAGGCTGAACAAGCTCGCCGAGTGGGAGAGGGACTTTTCACAAGTAAGCATGAACTGCTTGTATTGTCGACTCTAGGACTGCATCGTTGATTTGACAGTTTACGAACGACGAGGACGACCTATTTGACACGCTTGACGATGGCTTGAACGAGCAGATGAGACGACAGGGGGAAGACAACTATCTCAGCTGGGGACCGGGAGCTGGTATGCTCGACTCGCAGCCATTGGAGCAACAACAACAGGAGGAGAATTCGACGTCAACTCTCCCACAAAGCAACAGAGCATACGCGTTCAGTAGGTCGCACAAGTCGATCATGCTAACATCAGCTCTACCCAACAGATTCGACGTCACCGAGCCGCAAGACGCTTGGAGGATGGCAAATGACCTGCTGCATTCTGGAGCTTCGTTGACAGATGCGACACTATTGATCGAGTCGTATCTACGACGGAGTGATCAAGGTCAAGCGGATCCTCGTCAGATCGAGGCTTGGTCGCTGTTGGGACATACGCATGCTATGAACGAGAAGGAAGAAAAGGCATTGTCAGCTTTCGAAGAGGGGCGAAAGGAGATCAAGGGGAACGAGAGCAGTCCGTATACTGGCTTCCTGTTGACGGTATGTCCAGCATCCAGTAATCGTGCTAACGAACAGAGTCTCGCCATCTCGTACGTCAACGAATCGCTAGACCTGGAAGCGCTTCAAGTGTTGCATCAGTTCATCGCTACCGTTCACCCAAAACAAGCCGGTCCAGCGCCAACTAGCGACTCCATCGCAGCAGGAGACAGCCCTTGGATGGTTCATCGTCAAATCACCGACATGTACCTGAGTCTCGCTCGAGAGCAGTACACCTCGAATCACCAGGTCGACCCGGATGTACAAGTTGGTCTGGGTACGCTATACTACTCGATGGGAGAGTATACGGAAGCTCGAGATTGTTGGATCGCTGCACTAGGGGAACGACCAGATGTAAGCTCCAAATCCAGGAATGTAGCTGACAAGCAGGACTACTTGTTGTGGAACAGATTGGGAGCGACTCTGGCAAACGGTGGCAATCCAGAAGAAGCTGTAGATGCGTATCGGAGAGCGCTCGAGCTCAAACCGCTGTTCACCCGAGCGACGTTCAATCTCGGCGTAGCATGTGAGTGGCATACTGTATCAGAGGCAGGCCTGCTGACATGCAGGTTTGAACATTGGCGTACCAAAGGAAGCAGCCGAACACTTCCTGGCGGCCTTGTCGCTGCATGCTAAAGACTCGGAAGCGGAACAGAGGGACTCTACATCCATGTGGCTCACCCTTCGTCGAGCTCTCATAGCGCTGGTGAGTGGAAACAAGCACATTCTACCCGCTTCGCGACCAAGCTATCCGGTCACATGATGCTTACTGATCAAACAGGATTTGCTGGAATTGTCAGGCAAGGCTAGGCCGGGAGCCGATCTCGACCTGTTTCGGCAAGCTGGCTTCGAATTTTGACCGAGAAGCTGGGATCGCGCCAGCGTAAATCGAAGGAAGCTTAAGTTAAACGCGGACAAACGTGCTTGACCTTCCTTCATCGACATTATTAGCTCTTTGCATTTGGTCAAGACTCAAGTTGACTGTTGCCTCCAGCTTGGACTGGTCTTTTGGAACCAGTTGTGGTACACTCGTAACTAGCCGGCCGCTCACAGCCATGCATGTCGGTCGTCCGTGGAAAGAGGAAGTCGCTTGCTAGCCGGGCCTCCATTGAGATCTGCTAGCCCTCGCTTGAGCGGGCATCCTGAGGTGACAAATTGGTGCGCCAACAAGACGACCCTCCGCGCGACAAGAGCGGGAATAGAGCGATGGGCCATGCTTTGGCAGGAATCTGTGAAGCAGGCATGCTCGAGGGCAGACCGGAGGATGATACCTGCCAAGATAGTTAGTCCTATAGCTAGTCGCAACAAGGTTGTCGTCACCTTCAGTTCTTTTTCCGTTTCGACGTTTGATCATCCAATCTCACACGTGCAACATCCTTTTCAATCCTCGACGTCCTATCCTCCTTCTCTTCTTGACACGTCCCGGCTTCTCGACATAGCTTGCACCATAGCGGACATCGACTTGCTGGGAATGGGACCGGCAAGGATCACGACCATACCTTAGGAAACCGCAGACGACGTCCTTCTCCCGCTCGACTATTCTCAGCCCTTTCCTCCCCTTCCCTTCATCTTTCCAAATCCCTCTTTACCGACTCCTTTGAACTCCCACAGCAACACCCTCGCGACCCTCGCCAAATGTCGACATGTCGGTCCCAGGTCCATCTACATCCAACGGCACCGCTAGCACCGCTGGCACCTCTCATGCGCCTGTCGACACCTCCAACGCCGACGATGCATCCAGTAGCGACAACTCGATCCCATGGGCGTTTATAGATTGCCCGACCGACACCCTCATCATCCTCATCTCCCATATGCTCAACCTCCTCATCCAGCACAACGATCAAGTTGTCCTCACGCCGGATGCGTTGACGCGATTCCATTCGAGGGCGGCGCCTGGTATATCGGTCGTAGAGTATTTGAGGAGAATCGTCAAATACACGAACATGGAGGTGAGTTGGCTTCACCTTCTTTTCCACACACCTGTCCTTCACCTTTCTGCGCCGACCTTCAACCGAGTTGCACTGCGTGCATGAACGTAGAGCGTGCGCTGATGGTGTAGAAAATACCTCTGCTGTCCCTCTTGGCGTACATCGACATTACCTGTCAACACCTTCCCACTTTTACCCTATCTTCCTTGACTGTCCATCGATTCCTCATTGCCGGCGTCTGCGCTGGATCCAAGGCTCAGTGCGATGTGTTCTGCACCAACGCCCATTACGCAAAAGTAGGAGGGATCAAAGTGCAAGAGCTCAATGCGTTGGAGAGGGAGTTTCTCAAAGTCACCCAGTGGAACCTCTGTGTGAGTCCATTCGCGCCTTTGGCAGACGGCATATGGGCATGAATCGCAAGAGAAATGTACTGATGTAACAGTGCAATGCAGACCTGCTGCAGAGATACTATACATCCCTCATCAAATCTCATGGCGGATACACCCAAGCCTTTCAACCCTCCGTCATACCTTTCAAAGCCTTCCCAAGGAGTCTGTCGAAACCACCACCGTCGGCGGAAGATGAGGAAGACGAGGATGCAGAGATGGAGGATGGTTCGGCGGACGAGATGGATACAGCGCCCGAAGAGGCAGGGGAAGAGGAGGAAGAAGGAGGAGGAGGAGGAGGAGGAGAAGAGGGTCCTACAGGGGACGCAATGGAAGGGATCAATGTCGACCTGGCTGGCGAGACCGATCCTGCAACATCGCGCCCACGCCGAGACGATATGGACATCGACACAAACGACGACGACGCAGAGCACGGCGACGAGCCAGTATCACCAGCCACATCTTCTATTCCCTCTTCATCCCGCTCTTCCCTTCGTACAAACTCTCGAGGACGTGGTCGAGCGGCTTCCCTTTCATACACAAACGCTCGTCCTGCATCACCTCTGCTCACGAAGACACCGGTATCCGCATCTCCCTTCAAATCACCCGTACCACCAACAACAGGAGAAGGGTCATCGCATAGCCCACTCGATCGACGGATACAGTCGGAACTTCCTTCAGAAGATGTCGGTACCGGCATGAACGGAAGTGCAGTTGGACCGGTGGACAATCTACATCGAGGGGACGCTCGACATGGAGATGGCAACGCGCATCATGCACATCATTCGCACCATCTACTCAAAAACATCGTTGGAGGCATATTTCATCGCAAGAAATCCCATTCGCAACTCGACAGACCGACTGTCCCCCCGCCATTCACGACCTCCTCCACGGCTACGACCAATGGATCTCATCAAATCGTTCCATCGCGTCCGGTAGGGGAGTCCTCTTCCTCTGCAGCAAACCCCAAACCCCGTCCGATCTCGCAACCGCCTCCTCCCTCTTCATCTGCGCCTAGACCGAACATACAGCAAAACAGCACCATAACGCGTTCACCGAGGAGTCTCACGTCGCCTGGTTTGGCCAAACCCGTAACTCCGAGGATCAGGACACATGAGGAATTTGGCGAGTTGGGACCGGTGGGCGGGGATCCAAACCCGCAACAAGAACCTGTCAGTGTGGAAGGAGACGAGGGAAAACGCAGAGCACGAGTCGAATGAGTACCGGTATGGATGAGGAGTAGAGAAGCTATAGCAGATTATTTGTAGCTGGTTGTATATCAGGAGTATGCGCTCAGATGCATCATACCAGAAAAGAAGGCAATAATACACAAACCCCTTTCGAGCGACCAGGCGGCCAAGTCACAACGGATTCATTCATTTACACTACGAGTATGGGAGCTCTACGACGATTCTTCACTCTCTCCATCACATCCCCCTATTGACCACCTCGGAGACGAAGAACCAAGTGCAAGGTCGACTCTTTCTGGATGTTATAGTCGGACAAGGTTCGACCGTCTTCCAACTGCTTTCCAGCGAAAATAAGTCGTTGCTGGTCTGGCGGAATGCCCTCCTTGTCCTGGATCTTCGACTTGACGTTGTCAATCGTGTCGGACGATTCGACCTCGAGAGTGATCGTCTTTCCGGTCAAGCTAAACCTATTAGCTAGAACGACCATTTACATATATATGCGACTTACGTCTTGACGAAGATCTGCATACCACCTCGGAGACGCAAGACGAGATGCAGGGTAGACTCCTTTTGGATGTTGTAGTCGGTCAAGGTTCGTCCGTCTTCCAACTGCTTTCCGGCGAAAATAAGTCGTTGCTGGTCCGGCGGGATACCCTCCTTGTCCTGAATCTTCGACTTGACATTGTCGATGGTATCGGAAGATTCCACCTCGAGCGTGATGGTCTTTCCTGTCAACCTGGAAAGTCAGCCACACCTCACGGGGGAGTCCAAGCAGCACTCACGTCTTGACAAAGATTTGCATACCACCTCGGAGTCGAAGCACCAAGTGGAGAGTCGATTCCTTCTGGATGTTGTAGTCGGAAAGGGTTCGGCCATCCTCGAGTTGTTTACCAGCGAAGATAAGTCGTTGCTGGTCTGGCGGGATACCCTCCCTGACTGGTCAGGAAATGTTCCTTTGCGCCTCGATGAAGCACTCACTTGTCCTGGATCTTGCTCTTCACGTTGTCAATGGTATCCGAGGATTCGACCTCGAGGGTGATGGTTTTTCCGGTCAAGGTCTTGACGAAAATCTGCATTCCACCTCGGAGTCGAAGGACCAAGTGGAGAGTCGACTCCTTCTGAATGTCTGACAATGAGCTACTGGATTATCATCACATTTTGGTGAGCTCACTGTAATCCGAGAGTGTTCGTCCATCCTCGAGCTGTTTTCCGGCGAAGATCAACCGTTGTTGGTCTGGCGGGATACCCTCCTTGTCCTGGATCTTGCTCTTGACATTGTCGATGGTGTCAGACGACTCGACTTCGAGGGTGATAGTCTTCCCCGTCAAGGTCTTGACAAAGATCTGCATTCCTCCTCGGAGTCGAAGGACCAAGTGGAGAGTCGACTCCTTCTGGATGTCTAGAATGTCAGACTCGACTCTTCAGGCCAACCAAACGGGATGAAGGAAATGGGAGGGAGGGGTGTTGCCACTCACTGTAATCGGAGAGGGTTCGACCGTCCTCGAGCTGCTTTCCGGCAAAGATAAGTCGTTGTTGATCAGGGGGAATACCCTCCTTGTCCTGAATCTTGGACTTGACGTTGTCGATCGTGTCGGAGGACTCGACCTCGAGAGTGATAGTCTTTCCCGTAAGGCTGAGAAGTCGTCAGCGACTGCGCCGATCGGATCGAGGGGAAGATGGGTCAGGGCGTTGACTCACGTCTTGACGAAGATCTGCATGGTGTGTAGGTGTTGTAGGCGAGAGGTCAGGTAGGCTGCGATATGAGTAAATGTCCGACTGAAGATTCGATATAAGAAAGGTAAAGGAGGAATGGAACGGTGTGAATGGGAATGCGGTGTTGCTGTGGGAGTTCAA
>JALPCD010000352.1:0-14368 GCA_026538415.1 Cryptococcus sp. GC_Crypt_1
ATAGCGGACTGTTGTTTCCTTAGGGCAGAGATGAACAGAGGGTAAAGCTGGTCGAGAAGCAGTCGGAAGTACTGTCGCAGGATTGGTCCAGCGACCGCGTCCCTCTTCTCCCCTGGGTACGACCTCCATATGGCTCCGAGGTACGCTTCAAAGAGATCCGCTTGAACCTTGGGTTTGACCTTTAGGATTTCCTTGTCCGTGTCGCTGGTACAGACGAGTTTATGGTGTAGGCCGTATCGGATAGAAAGCTGGGCCCACGTCGTATTGCGCGCTATCTCACTGTTGATTTTCTGCCGAGATCAGTCAAATCTTCTGGAGACGGGTGATGATGGGTCTCCCGGTGATCAGACGTACGGTGGTGAGATCATTGTTCAGGGTGGGGACGAGGTCATAGGCATATCCCCGCATGTACAACATCGCCAATGCGTCGCCCTCGAGCGCGAGCATTTGATGGTTTCTCCCCTCTATGGACCCATCTCTGCGGACTGCTTCGGCAGCTTTGAAAGGATCGGTGATGGGAGGTAGAGGCGGAAGGTCGAATGGAGGAAGTATCGGCACTCTTTGGAGATATGTGATAGCGGATTTGGAGGGTCGAGACGACCGGGTTGTTGTGGAAGAGGGTTGAGAGGTCGTCGCCGTGTTCCCTTTGGCGTGCTTTGCAGCCGGTGGCCCAATCTTCCTCTTTACATCGATCCTTCCTCTCCTCTTCTTCTTCGAGCTCGTTGCTGGTTCGATCGTAGTGGATCTCGATGAGGAAGGTGGGGAGCCGACTCGTTTGCGCTTGCCCATGCCGGCTGACGAGTCGTCGATGGGGTCAGCGGAGAGAGAAATTGTGGATGGCGAGCGAAATGTGAACGAGGGATTGAACGAGTCGAGTTGGGTAATGAGCCGAGGATTACTCGCAGAGGACTCTGGCCGACTGTTGTGGCTACGAGAGGATGTGTTGGGAAGTGGAGCGATACGTCGAGGCAGGTGAGGGTTGGGTGATGATGGGGAGCGGGAAGGCCGATCTGTGCTCGCATGACGATCTGTAGGTGCTGGACCGAGCACTTCGAGCGACAACAAGGCGGCCGACATCACCTGTGACTCTACAGGCTGTCCAGCCGAGTCTTGGAAATGGGCTCCTACAGAGATAACGCAGATTGAAAGAGGTCGAGTACGAGTGTGCGATGGAAGGGCAACAACAACAATCACGATGCTGAAACGGACTGCCGGAAAAACGATTCAGCCGGGCAGATACCTGATTACGTAATCATTATCATCACCCGATCGATGGGCTCGCTTGGTTTGACTTTTCTGACCGTTCATCCTCGACTCCTCCTCGACCGAGTCGATCACCTATAGATGATCAGTAGACATGCCTTCTTGACACGAACATCACACGCGACTGGACAATCAGTATGCTTTCTGGCTGTGCGATCTTTCGCCGACATGGGGATGCGAGGTGGAATGACGAGCTATGGATCGAGGATCGCTCAACTTGCGGCTGGGCAGGATCCTTATCGTCGAATACGGTTTCTCAAGCCGTATAGGAAGTTCTTTGAGAAGGTCAGTCCTGTGGTTGAGCTAGACAGAGTGATGAGCTGACGGATAGGGATCATACTCGAAGATTGAGCTGCATTATCTGCCATTCTGGAATGTCTTTTACTCGTGGTCGACCAAAGATCTGAAGAGGAAACGGGGATCCCCTGCAGAAATATCAACTTCATGTACCGGCATATCGATATGCGCTGCTTCATCGTCACACTGGGCAAGGTGAGCTACACCAAGCTCATGCGTGATCAAGCAGCTCATCCTTAGCGGTATGATATATGACCTGGATCCGACTAGGTGGTCTCGACAACCGGTGCAAGATTCGCCAACTTGGCTGGAGAGTAAAGCCTGGTCGGAGCAAGAAGAGGTTTGGGATGGAGCGGAGATGGCTGCTTTCGGATGTGGGTATCCCAGGGCGTTGCCAGACTCGTTCTTCGCGGATGTACAAGTACAGTCCTTCGAGACGAAGAGCATGGCGAGTTTGACCTAACCCTGTCGGGCGATTAGTTGACCTTTAAGGCCACATATGCTTTTCCAGTCTACCGTGAGTTCTTTCGGTAATCTCTCATGAGCACAGTTGACGATCTAGGACCAGTGCATCGCTTCACATTGGTGGATCATACCATGGGTGTGGGAGATGCGTCGAGTACCGATCATGCTATAATCTGGGATGGGAGAAAGCTCAACTACCCCTCGAAGAAGCTGGACCCTCGACCAGAAGTGAGTCGTCAAGGAGGTCTCTTGGTTGTCTCGATGCTGACGGGGCAGGTCTCTTCATCGCAATGGACAAAAACGATGACTCTGCAACGACGAACCAACCTTTCCATGCCTGTCGGCTCACCTTCGATCGTTCTCCAGACTCTGTCTGACCTATCGACGCAGGCCAGGAGGGAGACATTGAATTGGGAAGATGAGGGCGTGCTGCCGGCGGATTTGCGAGGCGGTTTGAGCATGACGTCTGCTTGGTGAGCTCTTTCGCTCCTCCTTGCTAGCCAAAAGCTGACTCGCTAGGGATTTTTGCATGAGACAATCTCCAATTAGGCGCAGTGATGTTGTGCGACCTTTGTTCCCGATAGGGTCTGCTCGAGTTGACGAGGCGATCAGGTTTGCGTCGGTCCCGCTTTATGTCCAGGCTCGAGCCACTGTCATCCCCTCCGACACATCGACCCTTGCCCATTCGAATCCGAAACGAGCGACTCAGCCAAGCAATCTCCAGGCGAGGGAACTTCCAAAGCCTGTGCAAGTTCAGTCTGCTCCCGTACCCAGCTCAGCACCCCTTCAGAGAGCTGGGTCCGTTGCGTCGAGTAGTTCTCCGATGGACAATCAGGAAATGCTCTTTCGAGCTCGATCCACTCGACCACTTCCAGTTCCACCTCGACTGCTCGCTCCTCGACCCCCTCCACCACCTCCACCTCCATCTCGACCCAAACCTACGGTGAAACCTGTATCGTACAACACGGTCAATACGACATCATCTTCGGCGACTTGGCAACCACGCGCCAGGCAGGGCGTGTCCGCATCGTCCGATCGTATCCCCGATCCGGATGGTTGGTATGCGAAATTGGGTATAACGCCTACTCGACGTGTTATCGACCCGAAAGACGCTGAGTACGGGTCGAAATTGGTCGGCGAGGCAAAAATTCGGCTGAACAAGCTGTATCACCCGGATGTGGGAGAAGGGGCGGATGAAGATAGGTTGGGAGTTATCAATCATATCTGCGAGGAGCTGAAGAATGGTAAGTTGATCTTGATAGGAGTCTGGGGGGTAGCTGATGGCAGTATCGACGAGGATCAGGTATAGTTCGGGACAACTTAAGTAGAAGCATAGGGAAGCCGTGGTAGTCATCACAATAGCATTGGTATAGGCACATTTCATTAGCATAGTTCAGCATCATCTCTCCCTCTCATCTGTAGCATTCGAACATCTCGGTTGGCATACTCTACGCTATGCATTGCATGTAGCTCACCGTGCGATACTCCTACATGCGATATGATTACGAGCCAAGTTGTTATTCTCGGTCTCGGCAACCGGCAAAACCTCAAAAGTTGATTTGCACCTCTTCATCCATCTCACTTTTTGACCTACACTTTTGCAACATGGCACTTGTGACCATTGTTGGATACCCATGTTCCGGCAAAACGCGGATTGCTGAGGCTCTCGTGAAGGACTTTGAGGCTCGAATGGCGAGCCCCGACTATACTGGACCAAAGTTGGAGGTGGTCCATGTGTCCGACGAGAACAGTCATGTTCCTCGCTCAGTCTACGACAGTGAGTCCGCCTCCTTGCTCCCTTCGTTCTGCCATTTTTAAGGCGTGGCTGATGGAAGATAGTATATCGGAGAAGAGTGGGAGAGGGAATCTGTTTACGAGCGTGACGAGGTCTCTTGGACCAGAGAGGATAGTCATCAACGACAGTCTGAACTACATCAAGGGGTTCAGATATCAGATGTACTGCGCTGCGCGCGAAGCACATTCTAGGACAGTCACCGTAGGTATCTTTCCGCTTGTCCGGTTGACATGTCCTGCTTGATTGAGGTCCAGATACATGTAGCTTCACCGCCGGACAAGTGTAGGGAATGGCACGAGAAACGAGGAGAGTGCTCTTACAAGCCAGCAACGTGAGCCTTTGAACGAGGAAAGCTAGTCGAGCGGATGCTGATGGATGTGCAGATTTGACAATCTCATCATGCGGTTCGAGGAGCCTTCGTCGATGGTCAGGTGGGACTCGCCTTTGATAACGGTAGCTTGGGACGAGCCGTATCCCTTTGACACAATATGGGAGAGCATAACGACCGGGGCGAAGAAGGCTCCCAATGCAGCTGTCAGACCAGTACGTCTCAACACTCTTGTCGCCTTCACACTCGTATACGTTCTGTCTGGTATCATTGCTGATAGCTAGCGAGCTCGCCCACCGCCAAATACCCTACAAACCCTTACCAACACGACATCGACTATCAACTCTGCCCTTCTTTCCCATATCAACGCTGCACCCACATCGACCACTTTCCCCATCCCTTCTCCACCAGCGAGCGAAGCTGGACAGCTGGTCCTGCGGCTACCGATGCGGAGGGTGACGTTGCCAGAGATACAGAGGCTAAAGAGGCAGTTTGAGGCGACTCATACCAGATCGACAGTGTCGGGCGGGATGGCGGCTGGGTTGAGGGGCGAGGCTGAGGTCGCAGCTGCATATGTAGGCTTCTTGGAGACTTCATGGGATACTGCAGACTAGTAGCATTTGCATCTGTCGCGTCGTTGTGCTGGTCAGACTTGATGGATACCAGCGTTTTAAAATCGTCCAGTGACGCTTTTGTCAAGTGAAACATCGACTTTTGATTTTGTTGTTGTTAAGCCTCATCTTCATCTTCACCTCTAATCCTCCTTTGCGGTAACACTTCCGGCCGACGTCCGACCAACGGTTAAAAGCCAGGAGAGCGCTGTATGAGGGTGCTCTGTGGTCAGCATGCTCGCAGTCATGCTGCATGTCGGCTTGGCGAGAGGATGAGCCGGAAACCAGTACGTTTCTGTTCCACCTTTCCTCTGACCTACGCGTTCGAAAGGCCTGCTGACGTCGCAGCATGCTGCATCACCGTTCTTCCCCTCTCATACTCACCGTCGGTTCATCCTCGGCTGGCTGAGGGGTGATAAGCTTCAACTGCCGCAAGTCGAAGCTGGACAGGGAAGTCGTAATCACACCTTTATGAGCTCTATACCGAAGCAGGACCCCTGGAGAAGGATACGGATGGCGCACCCT
The DNA here is from genome assembly GCA_026538415.1 of Cryptococcus sp. GC_Crypt_1. NCBI lineage: Eukaryota > Fungi > Basidiomycota > Tremellomycetes > Tremellales > Cryptococcaceae > Cryptococcus > Cryptococcus sp. GC_Crypt_1. Next base: position 5,285 of record JALPCD010000352.1, read on the forward strand.
GGCGTGAGCCCCCGAGGGCTGAACATACTGGATCGTAGGTATCGCAAGCAGCACGGTGTGAGTGACTCGATCCTCCGTGGAACAGGAACATCATGAGCGAAGCTGACGGTATAAAGGGCGTGGGGACATTCGAAGTCCATTGTCTGCCTTTCTGGACCATCACTCATCTCTGCGAGGTGGAGTGCAATATTATCAGCAGGAAGACTGGTCTCGGATATCTTTTCTCGCGCTTGAAGAGCGATTTCGGGTACACGGTTGCGGCTGTAGGAGAGGATCATTGGGCACAGTAAGTCCTCCATGACGTGCCGTCCTTTCCTATACATCTTTGGTTCGGAGCTGACAGTGTCAAGCGGGATCATTCTCAATGAAACGATACGAGATATTTGGCTTTCAACGACACTTGCGGAATCCTACTTCAAATACACTCAGGACGAGCGTGAAAATTGGAAGTTCAAGTTGAATGATATCCACTTTCCAAAGGACAATTATGAGCCCTTTGCGAAAGGTTATCCGCTTTTGTCGACCAAAGAGCTGAACGACATTTGGAAGACTCAGCAAACCTCGCTTGCGGAGCGCTATGCCAAAAAATCTGTGCTGGAGTCCGATCTGTCCGTGACGATATCGTTTCCCAAACCTGCGGTAGGTTCCGGCTGGGCTCCGTGCGTTGTGCATGCTGACTGGGCAGCAAGTCGTGGCCTTGCCTATGTATCGTGAGTCTCGTTCTTCCGTCATTGTGCTTTGTGAATAGACCTAGGTGCAATGCGCTGACGGTTTCTCAGGGGTGGTCGTACGAGCTCGATATCCATGGGGCGACTTTGCTTGGGACGTGGGACACGATCGATCATTCCTCGACGGCGACGAAAGCACTTTGAGTGGTAATATACCCCTGGATCATCCGAGTGGCTTGAAGACTTTCCACGAGAGTCTGTTGGACGATGCAACAAAGAGGGTGAGCATTCTTTTCGACTCACGCAAATCGTAGATCACAGGGCTGACATTCAGACTGGTTTCTCCTACTTTGAGCAGGGTATGACGTTTAAAAGCCGGGGTGAGGTCATTACCGATGAGGATAAAGGGCCAGGTCGGTTGCGTATGACTTGGGGACCTGTAGAGGAGGAGCACGCGATAGCGAGGAATATCTTGTCGGCGTTAGCTAGGGCGGGCAAGCCAGAATGGAACGACCCGAACATCCTGTCAGCCGAAAGCACGGGAGCCAACTCTCTCTTCGATCTGGTGTAGGTTGGGACTCTTTCTATCAGCAGATCTCTGTGAACTGAAGCTGATATCGTTCTTAGACAGTACGCGGATAATCGAATCATGCGGCTTCCTACGGGTCCGATGCCTCAAGGTTTTTCGACTGGCGAAGCCGCTTCGTCCGCTCGACCAAAAGCTTCGATACAGCCCCTCTCCTTGAAAATGATCCGCCCCATCAAGCGAGCGTCGCCTACCTCGACCAAGTCCACCGCCTCTAGCTCGTCTGCCGGTCCTCTTCGACCGCTCGCACCACGCGCACCACCGTCCAAAAACAACACTCGACCTCCTCTTCCGTCTCTTGTGCCCTACAGAAGAGCGGCTGCGATCCCGACATTTGCGCCTATCAAAGACCGGAATCTCTACTACAGGGCTCTGAACATTACGCCGACATCGATGTTTTTGCAAGAGGATCATCAGACCGTGGCGAAAGACCGACTTAAATCGGCAAGGGATGTCTTACGACGGATGCATCATCCCGACAGCAATATTCGCAGTCCAGAGCAGGAGAAACACCTGCAAATGTACATCCAAGTCTGCGAGGCTTTCGACGAGCTGGAGACCTGTGAGCCGATCTGGAAGAAGGATAACGCGGGGGCTGATGAAGCAGTGGAGAAGAGGCGTGCGTACGAGAGTGGCAGATAGCAAGCTTCGCAGCGAGCGGATCACACTCGACAGCGTCCACTTAATTGGGAGACTGCTTGGTCCGTAGCGGCTGCTATTGGTATGGCCGATCATCGCCAACCGGTCTATCATCGGATGCTCCGGATGCTGGACACAGCCAGCTGGACGGGGAAGGAATCTTCCTGCCTAACTTCAGGTCTGCTCAACGACTTCGAGTTGATTCTGGTTACAAGGCATCGACGGCGTCGCCGACGACACGAACGGGAGGGCCTGATGCGCTCCGAGCGGTATACATTCATAGCTGAGTCCTGGCGCTGGTAGGTGTACCGAGCGAGAAGATGGGATGGCTCGTCATACTATACATGGATGCATACTATATTCGTCACCTGTGTTGTTCCTGCAACTTCCTGATGAGCTCGGCGTGCGCTTCAGTAGTGTCCTTCAAGTCCTTCTTTTGCTCTGGACTCAAAAGATACTCCGGCTCAAACAGCTTGACCCGGTCCGTCAACATCAAGCCCTGACCTTCGTCCGGGTCAAGGTGCGAAAAGACGACTCGGTCCAGGATCTTCTGCGTCTTTGCCGGTTGTTCTCCCTTTCTCCTCGAGGTCAATCGCTGTTCCATCAGCCATATACCTCTTATACGAGTGTCAGTCACTCACGTGGGTCCCCTCGATCTCCAAGCACAGTTGAGCTAGATGCGTCTCGCCTTGCAATTGAACTCGTCGATACCACATTAATCGAGGCTGGACGCTCGCTCGATCGACCATGTCCCATCGCGCTTTCAAGTTCTGCTTGGCAATCTTCATCCCAAGCTCTCGCATCTTCTTGACGCTCGTCTTTTCAATCTCTGATACGACACCCCTTGACCTTGTCAGCTGACGTGGACATGGTGGGAGTCATGTGAAGAAGGAGAAAGAAGTACGATTACTCACTGGGCTTGCGCTTCGTGGTATCGACAATAGACGTCCAACGCGTTGTTCAGAGTAGGTTGAAACGCCCTTCCTGCGAGTTTACGTCCGAAACCGAGCTGAAAGCCGATGGCTTCTCTCCAGTTTGACTCTGATCGCGGCAGACGCTTGATTGGCGATTTGGGCCTGTCCGATGCCGCCAACATACTACGCGCCGTCAGCGTCTGCTAAATGCAAGAGAGGGAGTCTCGAGCGAAAATGAGGTCAAAGAGATAATGAGGGAGAGGAAGACTCACTCTCTATACATCTGGGGAGACTCTTTCACTTTTCCCCAGATGAACAGGAATCGTTCCTTGAAGCTGAACTTTGCGGTCGGATCGGCAGAACGACGAAACACCCAATTCCACTTCCACCATGCCCAAGCGACGGGTTCTGTACGTCAGCATGAGACCTAGAACCAGACGAGTCCAGCATGAAAAGGCGTCAAAGAGTAGTAAGTGTGACCCGCCGACGTACCGATGATCATAATTGCAGCAGTCTGCAAATCGCTGACCGTTGCGATCTTTTGCCCTGCCGCCTTTGCCCTCTTCTTGTTGGCCGATATAGTCCTCTGAGCGTTTTTCTCGTCTTCCCTGGCCTGGGCGAGAACACGATCGACATCCTGCATTGACGAGACGGAGGCATTGTGTCGAACGGAGAGGGTCGCAGTCGAGGGGATGAGGGGTAGGCGGCGTTGGGGCAGACGAGAGGTGCTAGCGGTCAAGCCGGCACGGAAAGACATGGTGGTCGGAAAGTGTGCTCGGTCGAGCTACCTATATGTTTGGTCGAGTCGTCAATCGAGCTGAGCAGGCAAGTTGAATTGTGTAGGCGAGAGGTAGATGTCAAGATGAGCAGATGAGCGAAAGTTGGGTCGAAATGAAATTAGTTTTGGAAGAACGAGGTCGGTGCCTGGATTTGGGAATGGAGGTCGACCACCCAGCTATTTCTTATACCTCGACCATCATCACTCATCGCTCATCAATCTCTCTGTACAAACTCGACGAGGAAGACCGTTGTACGAGTGCGTATCGGTGTGCTCTACGGACTCGACGACTTGACTCCCCTGGTAAAGCCCAACGCGCCTGCCCGTCGGCTCGGATCCATCACCTCGCTCGAGCTCGACCAGGATCATCATGCCTGGATGATCTCGACTATCAGATCTCATGTTTCTGCTTGCTCGACGATCGGTAAATCTCCTACGATCTCAATATCGCTGCACCGCAACTGCGCTTCGACCTTCAGCTCGGTCAATCAGCTCGACATGCGCTCCCCACGCCGCTGCGAAGAAGAAGCCGTTGGGAGAGATCGCGTTCACGATCGGCGGAGATGAGGGGGATGAGGATGATAGGGAGTCTCTAGCTGCGGCTCTGGACATGTTCGAGCCGGCAAAGAAGAAGGCTGCGAGGTCTAGAGCTGCGACTGCGTCGGAGAGTAACTCGGACGTAGAGGTCTGGGCTGCGAAGGGGAAGGTCAAGGTGGAGGAGGAGGCTGAGGTCGAGGAAGGCAGCATGGTGCAACCCGCTAGGAAGCCCCGTGCCAAAAAGGTGAAGGACGAAGGGAATACTGGGGTGAAGGACGAAGAGGGGGAAATGGTCAAGCCGAAGAGGAAATCCAGGGCGAAGAAGGCAAAGGTAGAAGAAGGGGGATCAGGCGTTGTTCTATCCATCGACCCCTTCTTGGAACCCATTAACGATACTCGTCCTCTTACACCAGCCGAGGTGATCGAGCAGCAACTCGAGAAGGCGCTGGACGACTGGGTCATACCAGACTCTCCGCTTGCGAGGACCATTTACCGGAATTGGAAGCGCTTCCCCGACTGCCTGGTCCTGACGAAAGTAGGCAAATTCTACGAAGTGAGTCGATACAGAGCGTTCAATGTACCGTTCGAGCTGAATTCAATAGGCCTACTACGCAGCTGCGGTGCGTTTGACCAGCATGGTGGACATCAAGCTGGTTACCAAGACCCAAAAGGTCCGACCCCGACCTGGCAAATCCGTCACTTCCCTCCAATTCCCCTTTGCCGGTTTCCCACATACCCACCTCGACAAGTATCTCAAGATTCTCGTTAACGACCTCGGACATACCGTTGTGTTGGTCGAAGAGACTGGGCAGGATGATGCGGACGCCAAGTTGAAAACTCGCAAGGTGGGGAGGGTGGTTACGCCTGGAACGCTGTTGGATGGCTCTTGGATGGATCCCGACGAGAATCGCTATCTGCTCGCTATCGCTGCAGCTGATGAGCATACTCCGGTGGCAGGAGCAGGGGATGTGCAAGGTGGAGGAGAGTCTGGAGCGTTGGGTCTCTGGTTGGCGTATACCGATATTTCGACAGGCGAATTCTTCAGCAAGGAGACGACTCTGGCCAAACTCGAAGACGAGCTTACGAGGATCTCGCCGAGAGAAGTCATACTTGACCGCTCGTTTAGAGATCATTGGCTGCGGACCGACTCGATGTCTGCTCGACAGCAATCTTCCCTGGACGAGATGATCGGCTTGCTACGTATACTTGGTCTACGAATGTCTTTTGCCGATACATATCTCGCTCCGATAATCGATCTCGAGGAAGACTCCACGCCTTCGTCGCCCGCTTCCATCGAGGTCGAGCACATGTCTCTGGAGACACAAGCCATCTCGATCTTGCGGCATCACCTGCAATTCGCTCTCCGAGAACACAGTCCGGATCTCGCTCGACCAGATCGGCAATCCGACGCGGCGTTCATGCATATCGATGCGGCAACGCTGATAGGTCTCGAGATTCGACATTCTGTCCGTACGGGCGATATAGATCGAGCTTCACCCGTCAGCTCACGAGGCACCCTGCTCAACGTGATCGACAAGACGGTGACTGCTTCTGGACATCGACTGCTCGTACGCACCCTTTGTTCGCCTTTGACCTCTGTCGCCGAGATTACTCGTCGACATGCGCTCGTTCAAGCTTTCGTGAACCGGGACGACATTCGAGAAGAGCTGCAAGAGAATTTGCGACCGTTGAAGGATGTGATGCGGCTTGTGCAGCGTTGCAAGCAGAGTCGAGGGGATGTGGATGATGTTTGGGAGACGGGAGTGTGGTTGAGCGGTATCAGGCGGATCACCGATCGGATCATGGGCGAGATCGAGCAGGAGAGGGCTGGGCAGGACCCAGAAGAAGAGCCGGCCGTGGGCGAGGACTGGGAGAGGCTGGAACAGCTCGTGGTGTCGATGAAGGATCTTTCGGCTTTGGCGAGGGAAATTGAGCAGGTCATCGTTGGCGATGTGGTCACGGCGTCGAGGAAGAGGGTCTCGGGAATACAGATTGGGCTGGAAGAGGACGATGATGAGGATGGGTTGCTGGAGAGGAGGTCGGAGATGGAGGAGGAGGAAACGATGCCCGAGGAGGAACTGGTAGAGGAAGAAGACTATCCAGAGGGGATGAAACAGACAAACAGGAATATGTTGTCGTCCTGGAGAGCGGCTCGGTCGGCCGCAAACCAGCAGTTGTGGATCGATCCAAAGTGAGTGGCACCCGATGTAGGAGGTGTCTGTAAAGGGACTGACGATAGGTACAACGACACACTTTCAGACCTACATGCGAGACTGGCAGCAGTGAACGAGCAAATCGAAGGGATGCAACGAGAACTCGTCAAGCGTTTCGGTCAGTCGCACGGCTGTCCTGCTACATTATGAGCTGATTTGCAGATATTGCTGATATCTATCTGCTGCTTTTGACTGAGCATGAGAAACTGGGCTATACCGTGTTGGTTAGCAGGCCTGCGGATCGAGCCCAGATGATCAAATCGAAAGACTTTCATCAAGCCGTCAGCGGTGCTCACCCAAGGTATCTCACCTACGATGTGAGCTTTCGCTTCACCCTGAGAGATTTCGGCTGATTTTCTAGCCTTACACTCGCCTGGCTTATGCTCGAAAATCGATCATGACGCAGTTGCATCAGGAACAACACAAGGTGTATCGAGACTTCCGGCAGAAGGTACGTCCGTTTCCATGTGCACAGCAGAGTCAGGCTGACCGCAAGATCGCCGACGTGGCAGATGACATACAACACAATGCGAGGCTGGTGGATGAGCTAGACATGTGTTTGGGTTTTGCAAGGACAGCTGCGGAGATGGGATACTGTCGGCCGCTCATGACCGATGGGTGAGCAATTCAACATGAGAATCTGTGATCTCGCCCTTGCTGACAAACAGGACCGAGTTCCGAGTGATCGGAGGTCGACATCCCGTCGTGGAAGCGGCACTTCACTCGTCCTCTCGACTCTTTGTCCCCAACACGACGGATATCACTCCTGAAAATCACCTACACATCATCACTGGTCCGAATCAAGGGGGAAAATCGACTCTTCTTCGGCAAACGGCTATCATTGCCATCTTGGCTCAGTCGGGCAGCTTTACACCGGCAGACGAGGCGGTGATAGGGGTAGTGGATCAGATGTTCAGTCGGATAGGGGCGAGAGACGATCTTTTCCGGGATAGGAGTACTTTCATGTTGGAGATGATCGAGTGAGTCGTTGCCATTACTCGAGCTGACGAGTAGAACAGCTACGATCTTACGAGACGCTACGAAGAAATCGCTTGTCATCATGGACGAGTAGGTCGATAGATATCAGATGAAGGTGATTGCCATGCTGACGATTTAAGAATTGGACGAGGAACGACACTACAAGCGGGAATGGCTATCGCTTACGCCACGCTGCATTATATTTTGGAACGAATCGGATGTCGAACGCTTTTCGCTACGCACTATCACGAGTTGGAAACGATGTTGCAGGAAAAGGATGAGCTTGGGGATGTCGTCAACAGAAGGGGAATAGAATACTGGTGTACAGACGTAGATGATGCTGTCAGTACCGCCAGCGATCTCGACGAGCAAAGGGCAAAGCTGATAAATAGGAAGGAGCTGTATCGTACTCGTACCGGCTCAAACCGGGAATCAACTATAATTCACACGCCATCGTGAGTGGACAAGCGCTTTGTCTAGGGGATCGAGCTGATTGTGTAGCTTGCGGCGAGGATGGCAGGCATGCCCTCGGCGTTCATGAATGTCGCCAAGGAGAAGATGGCCGAGCTGCAGGGCATTGTTCCCGCTCCGTCGATCATGCGAAAGGGCGACCACGAGACTGCGAACGATGACGCCCAGCGCACGTAACCACCTGATGTGGGTCCCGATGTCATCGGCGGCCGGGACTACGGAGAAGAGGCGCACTCGACAACAATGCGAAAGAGAGAGTTCAGTGGAGCGATGGTTCAAAGAACGACATAGAAGCGACCGCCCGACGCTGAGATTAACTGCTGTCCTTGTGAATATCGATAAACGCACACAACCAGCAATCGGATCGCATGGGTACCCTTGCCTCGTGGTCGGACTTTGCCTCAACGATCTATCGACGCCGATCTATCGACGCCGACTACGCTGGGCTATAAATGCTCGCCATAACGCCATATCGCCTCCAACATCTACTTATCTCCTGGCCTCGATTCTCGTCAACGTCTCGTACCATCCATCAGCCTTTGTCGATCAACTGTTATCTTCGGCATGTCCGTCATCGCTATACCTCCAGTCCCACTGCCCACTTCGCCTGTCGTTCCGACCAACGGCCCAGACGGTACAGACCAGCTCCACGGGTCGAAAGGAATCCAAAAGTCGAAAGGGATCCACGTGTTCGACGGTATCACCGGTATCAATGGACCCGTAACCTCGAAGGGGACCGAGAACGCTCCTTTGACATATATCGATTCTGCTGCGGACGTCTCGCTCGTCAGCAACGAAGGTCGAAACTTCAAGGTCGAGTCGTACTTCCCAAGGCGGCCAGGTGAGTCAACTCTCGCCGTGTCTCTTTGCTTCTTCGGACTACATTGGCCAGCGCTGACGGTCAGTCCCTATCTTCGAGACTTGCTCGCCGATCCGACTTACCATGGCGAATCGATCAAGATCCCCTCCTCGTCTCAGACACTCAAGGCATGGCTCGACCTCGCTCATCTCCACGATCGACCTCCCAAGATGGTCTGGCGACTCCGAGAAGATCTGCTCAAGCTCTGCGACCTTCTCCAGTCCAAGGGCGTCTCTGAACGAGCGATGTTTATGAAGCCCTCTACGGTGGAGAAGAACCCCTGGGAGGTGTTTACGCTCGCTTCGCAGGAAAACAATGTGGGACTTGCCCGCTCGGCTCTCAAAGCGCTCGGGGAGGTTGAAGAGCGAGGTGACGATGGATGGAGCGTGTACGAGGTCAAGCCGAGCTTGGTCAAGGGGGTGTCTACGCCTTACCTCTTGG
>JALPCD010000353.1:0-14305 GCA_026538415.1 Cryptococcus sp. GC_Crypt_1
CAGCCCTCACCTCCGATCACCTCGCACTCAGCGGGTCAAACACCTCGCTAGATAGAGCGGAGCTCATATCTCGATGACCGCTCTTCGAGCGGAGTGGCAGGAAGGCAAGAAGACGATGTTGTCACGCGTGTCGACCCCTACTCTCCCCTCCCCTAATGCCTCATCTGTGCTCCGACAAGTCACCTCCATGACCGAAACAGGCGAGAGAGCTGCGACGCGTGATCGAGGGAGGGATACAAGAAAGGATATCCCAGGTAAGATCCTCCTTGTACCTCCTCCGATCCGGTCGTCCACCCCGCCCAACCAGCTCCACACTCGCCCTGCCCATCCAGCTCGCCCGCTCTTCACCTGTCTTCTGCCCAGCTCCGCAGAGCAGCTCGATGATAGTTTCCGAGGGAAGCAATGACGCAGAAGGGAGGTGTAGACAAAGTCCAAGGTCCCAAGGAGCCACTTGACCCTCTCGCCCATCCGCCAAGAGCCAACCAAATGGTAGATCAAATGGACCAAACAAGACTCACGTTAAGCAGCTCTGATATCCTCGACGCGTATGCTCTTATGCTCCTGATATCCTCCTAGACGTGTCCTGTACCAAAGTCGTGATCGTCGGAAAAGGGTGAAGAACAGCGGATGGTCGGTGAAAGACGCGGTGGTGATGACGGGGGGGAGGGAAGCGATGAGCGATGGAAGGGGGGAAGTCGAAGTGACAAAGGACAGGCCGACGAGCTGAATCCTTGAGCCTAAAACGTGTAATGCAGCACTCTCGAGAGTCGAGCTAGTAGCTGTTGTAGGGGCTGGTAGCTGTAGGTCGGTGTAAGTTAGATGTGAAGGTGTGGATGGGTGGATGGTGGTGGTAGTGGATGGATGGATGGATGGTCTAGGCTGTCGCTCGCTGGTCCTGTCCGCGGCTGTTGGTCAGGTGAGGGTGTGGGCGGCCAATACAACCCTCGATATCATCCCTGAACGCTTATTACGTAATTTACTCGTAATGCCGCGGCTGCTGCCTTCACGCATTCGGCAATATATTCTCAATGTGGCACCCAATCCACCCCCTTGACACGACAACGGGGCACTCTTCAAGAACCCATGGGGGTCCCAGTTCCAGCCAGCCTGCCATGTAGATGCATACAACAGGATAGAAGAGAGATATAGTTATACACCCATTGGTATCAACAACAAGATGGTCAGATACTACCAGAGAAATACAAAACGTTATATACTCGTCGATACAAACTCCTCCCTGTCACTTGTATTTATCGCCCAGCTCATCCCGCCCTTGCGGATCCAAGCTATTCCTCACACCCAACAACGTCTTGCTGACAGCCTCGGACGCTCCTATCATCGGCTTGAGCACGGCAATCGGTACAGCCCTCACTACCGCCTTGAGCGGTCCCTACATGTCAGCTAAGAAGATTATGCCTCACAAGCTGGTTTCACAACTCACCGTATCGCCCGATCGCTCGTACACCTCCATGGGCACCGCCAAGATGGTCTGCGCAGCTGCGTTGACGTTCCTCGACAAGCTCTTGTATGCCGCCTGCACGCCCTCTTTGGCTCCTGTCGGCTGGTTGGCGTATCGACTGACGACCTCGATCTCATCCTCGCTGCTCACGTCGTCCTCCTCGTCTCTCCTTCCCGAAGCCCATGCCACCTCGCCCACCACCTCCTTGTCGCCCAGCTTCCCGCCCAATACACCCTCTGCCCTTTCGAGTATGACCTGTGTGCCGGTCGCCAGCTTTGCTCCAAGCTTCATCATCTCCAAAGCGGTCGATCGGACAAACGAGTTGGTACCGCGTTGTACACCTCGGGCGACTCGTCCATCTTTACGATATTGCTCGATAGGCAGAAGAATCAGATCTGCGACCCCTGATCCAACATTCACGATAGACCGTATAGGCGATACACCAGAGATGACGTCGGCAAGCTGATTCGCCTTGACATCTGGCGTCCATAGATCCTGCAGAGTCGTCGATAGTCGAGTGACGCCAGAGATCTGGCAATCAGTATCACACTCTATACGAGATCAAACCCACTCACCCCTGAGAGTGTAATGTGCCGCAACGTCATCTCTGCCCCATCGAAGTGGAAAAAGTTCATCAACTCCATCGTCTTGCCCTCCCGCAACGCGGCAAAGTCCACTCGCTTCGGCTTGTAGTCCAGCTTGAGCTCGATCGGGAAGATCTCCACATGTTCTGCTCGTCAGCATATCCATCACGCCCACTTTGCACTCGACGCACGGAAGAACGGTTCAGCCGAGGCTTTCTTCGCCTGAGGCATAGGCGTCGACGGTGCAGGCAAGCTAAAGCTGAAGAACCTCTTCAGAAAATCGAGAGCGTCTTGGTCGACATGCAGCCTCAAAGGCAGAATCTTTGCCTGTTCCGTTAGTTCATCACCCACCATTCAGGCAGCGCGAGACTCACCTTGAGACGGTACTCCTCTTCCAGACTGGGCAGACTCGGTCTTACACCCATCACCTCCACCCTCACCATAACCGCGTCCGTCTCCCTTACGTTCCCCCTGCTATCCGCCTTCATCTCGGTCAAAAACTTTTTCCAAGTCGAGCTCTTGATATGGTCCAAGATCTCCATCGAGCCCATAGCAAGATGCACCCTCGAAGCTGTCGAACTCTCCTCGCCGAAAAGATCCAGGTCGAGCTTGATCCCTTGTAGACTAAACTCAATTTGAGGCCGTTTCGATCGGGTGAGACGTTTCCCTTTCAACCGAGTCTTCTTCGTTCGAACGGGCTGTGTCGCATGGTTAGGTTGTCCGGCCGGGAAATCAGTCTGCCAAGAAGAGATGCTCGATGCGTCGTCTCCAAGTTCTTCGTCTATCGCAGCGATCAACGCAGCCTGATCCAGCTCGCGCGATTGGTCGAGACCGATGTAAATCGAGTTGAATAAGACGCTCCGAGTACTCTCGATAGACTCGTCGGCTTTTTGACCAGAAGCGAGCAACTGTCGTATCTTCTCCAAGCGACGCCGAACAGTCTTGATCTCATCCTCAATTGCTTTCCGAGTCCGCTGCCAGTCGTATCCGTCGTGCAGAAAGACGTTGACCGAGCAGTCATGCACCTTGATTTGAATCTTACCAATAAGACTACTGCTCGTCAGTAATGCTCTGTGTCCGTCAACTCACGGTTCCAACAACCCCCTCAAGACCGGCGCCAGGTGGTCCCAATGATCCTCGTTCATCTCAAAAGGCTGGTCATACAATATCTTGACCGTCTCGCCACTCGTCTCCGAGTCGAGTCGGGGATCGAAATCGCCTTCTCCAGTCGCCTGCCAAGCTCGCAGTGTCTCTCCTGTCGACCGATCTTTGTTGACCTCGATCCGCCTCGTCGCTTGGTCGAGGTAATCTAGATTGGTAGGCAGATCATCCTCGATCAGGTCGGCTCCGGCAATCATGTCTGGTATCCTTTTGAAAGCGTCTTCATCTATCGAAGCTGCGACGTCAGCACCACTGTCCCTACTTTATCGCGGACTAGAGACCTACCAAATACGTCAATTGTCTGATCGAGCACTGCTGGCGACTGCATCGTGGTCTCCACGGTACTACCCATAAGCAGCGACTTTCTCGACGCATCGAGAAAGCTACTTACGATGTCGAAGGAACCAGTTTGCCGAGATCCGCCACCAAAGGACCGAGAGATGCCAAAGAATCCGCACAGGCGGTCACCTTGATCTGGCAGCTCGTCACATCGACCTGTGCGTCAGCAGTTGACTCTACCTCTTTCATCCACCAACACTGAGGACTCACTGTGACCTCGCCTGACCCTGTCAGGTCTCGCCAGACTTGTACTTCCGTCTCGCCAATGTCCAGCATTCTGGCATACCCCGCCGACTGTACGTCAGCTTGTTATCCCAAAGCTTAGAAGAGTGGACTCACGCTCCAAGCTTCCAGAGCCGTCAGGCCAGTCGGTAGAGTCCTCGTTGCTGCTAGATCATCCACCACCAACAGGCCAGACGCCCTTAAACCGACTTCTATTACATTCTCCTCTGCCTCGCTCGCCTGATCCGCCTTGACATCCAACACGCCCAGGACCAGCACCAATGCTCCTCCGCCGGATCCTTTCGCCCCTGCGCCTTGAGACAAGCTAACTTTTGGCGGAGATACATGTATCGACCCATCATACACCTCCAGCGATATCCTCGTCATCTCACTTGGCACGACATCCTCAAACACCCCTTCTGGCGTCTTTGCAAATGCCGCAAGATCCGTTATCCATCCTATATTCTCCGAGACGAAAAATGTAAAGCTCGACAAGACAGCCTTGATACTCGTCTCTTTCGTCTCGGTGTCCTTGTCAGTCAAGGAAGAAAATCGTAGATGGACGATAGGGTGATTTTGGACGGTGATGGTGAGAGGCGTAGTCCGACCGAGAATGGTGGTAGGTATAGCCGAAGAAATGTCGGAAAATTCGGCATCCATAATAGACAGTGCGATAGACGTCTCTTGTCGGCCAGTCGTATTGGAAGATATCTCGGTGTTGAGTTCGGAAGCTCGAACGGCCAGCACACGTTCCCCTTCGCCATCTTTCGGGTCGGCTCGAGGTACATGCAGCGCAATGTCCGTCTCGGTGATGATGACACGTATGATTGTAGCCGAAGTTTGCTCATCATCCTCGTCATCTATCGCAGAAGAAGATGCAGAAGACGAAGCCTTGGAACCACCGAAGAATCGGCTCCCAATCATCTTGAGCTCATCTCGAGGTTTCGGCCTAGATCCATCTCCAAAGGCTCCATCAAGCCAATGGGTAAGATCATCGGCGAAGAATTGCAGTCCCTCGATCGTCGATTGGCGAATCTTCGCTTGAACAGAGGGGATCCGACACGTGATCGAGGTGGTCTTGAGGTCGGAAAGCTGATTCGAGGTCGACTTGATCGTAACGCACGGAAGAAGTACGGCGGGATCGATATCGCCTGGTTCTGGTGCGAGCGGTCCAATGACGAGGAAAGCGGTCGATTTGGTAGCTATATAATGAGCTCGAGACTCAATCACCTTGATCGATGCCTCCACTCACGGGGTACACGACAGAAAAACAACATCATCTTTTGCCACTCCACCGTCGTCCCTCCTCCCTCCTTATTCCTCTTCCCATATCGATCTGACGCCCTGTCTCCCTCCCCATCTACCTCGGCATACAAACCATGCAAGTCCAAAGTGACTATCCCACTTCTCAAATGTGCGCCGTCTCCCCAAGTCCCCCTTCTGTTGATTGGTGCAGGACATCGTATGCTCACTCGCAGCATTGAGCACCGTACCACTGCCACTTCCGAATTCACCGATGCAGAAGGCGTTCGGGCTTGAGCGTCCAGGTCGTCAAGAACGTATGACTCGCTCCTCCTCGCATGTATAGTGGGTCTGACGGTTCGAATGGGGCTGGAAGGAGCGGTGTCCTGGTGTTTGACAGCGGGCGAAATGTGTCGCAACATGGGCAGTAGTCGTTCGAGAAGCGATAGATCGAGGAAGACATGTATAGGTTGAGTCGTTACGCAAGCAGCTAAAAGGTCAGTCGCCATCTCGTGGGAGTGCAGGAAGGGAGCATACGAGAAGAGGGCAATAGATCTTTCGAGATCGAGACGACAGGTCCAACATCCGCTACAGCCGCGTTCACGCCTCCCTTCAACACTCCCCTTCCCTTCTGCTTCACTCTCCAAACCCTCTCCCCCGCAGCTCCTTTCCTCTGCAAGCTCGAATTTCTCCAATCAAGCGCATCGAAAGCTGGAAAGATATCGCTCGAGGTTGTTGACGATCGATATGTATGTAGACCGGAAGCAGGAAAGTGGTCGTATTGTTTTGGAAGATTTGGGTCGAAGATGAGGACAGGGAATAATCCGCCGGGAGGTGAATCTTCTTCCCCTGATGAAGCCGATGCGAGATATTCGAAGATCGATCCGTCAAGGAGGGAGATTGATACGGAAGGGGAAGAAATGTCCCGTTTAGACGTCGCCGATTTGCGAGAGAGTGAATGGGGGATGGAGGTAGTAGCGATAGTTTCGGGCGATTGGTATACCGCTTCGAGGGTGTCGAGTCGCAACTTGAGATGGCCGACAGGTATATCGATTTGAGACGGCTTCGACCAAAAGAGAGGCAGGGCGGACTGGAAAACGGGATTGGAGGATGCCGACAGATCGTAGACGACAAAGGTGAACATCGCTTTTACCCGAATAGTCGCTTCCACCTTTGGCGAGCTCGACGGCGCTGCTGTTGGCATGCCGAGTGTCGTGGATGTGTCGCCAGTCGACTTCGATGTGAGCTGCAAAGCGGAGAGTATCGTTGCAGCCTGGCTGGGAAGGATCATCGCTGCTATAGTTCCGATCGAGAAGTCGACGTGAATAGCAGGCAGTCGTCTAGTATCACTACTGGAGGTGGATGTCGGGGGTAATGTACTATTTTGAGTCGGTATCGTCGAGGGAGGATCAGGTCGAGTGGTGGTCATGCGCAAAACAACGTCCTCGCTCCCAAGGCTAATCAACAAAACGCCTTCCTCTTCATTCGAACCTCTGGGCGTAGGCGTAGCCGACCTGTCCCTCTTGCTCGACTTTGATCCTCTTCGTCCTCTTTCTCCACTATCTGCAGCTCCATCTCCCTCCTCCGCAGCCTCCGGCACCTCGCTCATCGCGCTCTGATACACACTCGCCCCAGATGCCATGGACGTCGCCATGCTATGCCTCAGATCCGCCACAGCCATCGACATCACCATGTCCCCTCCATCCCCTACACTACTTCCCGTCGATGTCGAGGAGGTTGATGACGTTGAGCCCGATCTAGCACTTCCACCGAAGAATCGAGGTCGAGGCTGTTGGGGCGGACTCGAACGAGGGGGACACATGTACAGGTTGATGCTCGACGCCGTGACGCTTCGGACAGTCTTGGAGCCTTCTCCTTCCACATTCACGCTGCTCTCATCGGCGTAGCGTATCTCCCCTATCCGAAGCTCAAACACACCTCCGTGCTTCGCATCCTCATGATGTATCCTCACTCTGACGTTCTCAACCTTGAATTCCAGCCTCGCCAAGACCCGCTCGATCAGACCTGCCAGTACCGTCGTGCTCTCCACCGTGGTCGGCATTGGAGATCCAGGTGATCCAATTCCGGTCGAGCTCGGAGCAGTGAAGGGAAAAGCGCCGGGCAGTTCGTCGTTGGTGAACGGGTCGTTGGCAGCCAAGATGACGCTTTGCCGGATCGAACGGTCGAGCTCTGCTTCTTCATATGCGTCGAGCTCATCGTGCAAGAACTCATCGGCGGCAGTTGTGACAGACGCAGCGAGATCGAGGCCGGGCGAAGTCGGTGGACGAGATGAAGCGTCAGAAGGGTCCTTTGATCGCGTTCTTGTCGAGTTGGGCGATTGGGGAGCAACGAGGAGGAGGTCGAGCGTGAGAGAGTGGAGAGATATCGTGAGGGGGGCCGACCAGAGATTGGGGAAAGGTAGACGAGCGGTAATCTTGTCGAGAGAGCCGGACGTGAGGCGAAGGGGTAGAGTGGGTGGTATCAAGGCGTTGATCTCCTTCTCGTCAGCCTCAATTTCCCACCTCGTTCGACCACTCGCACGACGCCCGTCCTTGACCACCCAATAGCGACGCAAATCGATGACACTCACATCGTTATCGAGCTCGAGACCTTCAATTTCTACCCTCCCTTCACCCATCTGCGCCTGTATCCGCTCGACATCAAGCCCACCCGCCTTGACAAATCTCCCCAAAGACCTCTTCAACACGTACGACAGGAATCTCCTTTGTATGTTCGCCGGGAGTGAGATGGTCGGCAGCGAAGGGAGGGGGAGAGTCCAGGGGAAGTTGAGAAAGGTGGGAATGGCAAACATGGCTGTCGATGGCGATTGTTGGTTACCATGAATCGGCGGCGAGTCGAAGGGTCGAGGTCACGGATGCTGGGTCGTTATTGTCGTGATATGTCGTTTGGCGAGTGGGCGATCAGACTAGCATTGTATTTCTGGGACGCGTATGAGGGTGCTCATGGTAGATGGTGTGTAGAGTGTAGTTGGTCGTGCAGAGTGTATGGTCAAGATGCAGCGATAGTGGTCGGTCGCGAGGTCGGTCGGGTATGTCGAAAGCGGAAAGAGTTAATAACTAATTGTAATCGCCACCCAATCTATTACAACCTGGCTTGATGTCATCGTCAAACAAGGAAAGGCCATAGCAATGGGTAAGTTAGTCTTGATGTGTAGCAGCCTGACGGGAGACGTATCAGGTCGAAGCTCCGTATATACGTCCATACAGCCTTTCACACGCTCTACATCCCTCCGTCGACCTCGCGAGAGGAGTTTGTAGTGTATTACAAGATTTCCTGGTCATTACAAAAAGACAGGCGCGTTTCAGATTATCCAAACGTCATACTCCCCCCTTTGCATCCCATCCCTCGTTGACAATACCTGCAACACCTACCCCATTCTTGTCAACATGACGGTAGACTCGCCCACCTCGACATGGGACACCATCCAGAATGTCTTTTACCGCAAAGAAGAGGTATATCAGATGTCTTGGAAGTTTCCAGACCTGTCGGATTACTTGATCGCCGTAGGGAGGAATGGAGGTCCTATTGGTATGTCCCGTCTTGCTTGTCTACACTGCAGCTGGCTGCCTTTGCGCCTAAAGAAATCGAGGAGAGAGAGGATCAGATGGTATACGATACATATGCTTTAAACTAGTTTTGTCGGTGATGAAGAGGCACTGACAGCAGCGATGATACGGGATGAGCGCAAGATCATGCTGCTTGGTCGACATTCCCCCGGCAAGCCAAAGATACACATATACACCTCCTCGGGGCTTCCTATCGGTTCCTTCACCGTGAGTCTCCTCTTTAGCTCACTTCGCCTTCCACATTGTCCACCTGGAGGAGCGCTAACATATAGTGGGACCTCACACCTCCAATCCTCCTCCATTTCACCTCGACTCACCTGCTCGCCGTCGCCGACGACGGTACATACCGCTTGTATGACCTCTCCAACGGCACACACAGCCAATACACCCTGGGGAGCGAAGTCAATGAACTAGGAATAGTCTCTGCGAAGGGGTACGAGGATGGCTTTGTTGTCTTGACTGGAGGGCTGCAGTATCTCGAAGTGAGGGGATGGAAGGGTGGCCGAGTTGGAGCGCTAGCACCTTCAGGTATGTCACTAGACGACTCCCCATATATAGCTTATTCCCTCTTTCTTGCAATTTATCCGGAGGGGACTAAGCTGACGTTCCAGGTCTCATAAATCCCCCTCATGCTTGGACCATCATACCACCCGACCAATCCACCAGCGGCCACGTCGAGATTCTCATCTCCGCCGATGGTACGATCATCACCCTCGACGCCCTTGAACGAATCGACCAACGAATTTCCAAAGGCCCCTTTACCCATATCCTCCTGTCACCCAACGGCCGCTTCATCGCCCTCGTCTCGGCTGCCGGTCTGCTCTGGGTCGTTTCGTCCGATTTCGCTAGGTCACTGTCAGAGGTGGAAATCTCTTCATTAGGAGAAGGAGGAATGCCAGATGCTGCAGAGTGGTGTGGGGACAATGCGGTGGTCATGTCTTGGGAAGGGAGAGTGTTGGTCATTGGTCCAAGCGGAGAGTCCTTGAGGTGTGTCATGATTTGGATCGGTGCGAGGCATCGCTAATACCAGCTATGATTACTCTCCAGCAGCTGTTCTTGTTGGCGAGATAGACGGACTACGCATTATATCGTCGTCGAATTGCGACTTTGTGCAAAAAGTCGCTGATCCGACATTAGCGGTGTTCCGACCGGGATCAACACATCCAGCCGCTATCCTCTTCGATGCGCTCGATCAGTTTGACCGAAAATCGCCAAAAGCAGATGAGAGTATACGGACAATACGACCCGACTTGGCGAGTGCTGTCGACACATGTATAGAAGCAGCAGGAAGGGAGCCCGATGCTCATTGGCAGAGGAAGCTGCTCAAGGTGAGCTGACCTGATCAAGCGTGCGGATCGAGCTAAGCAGTAGGCTGCTCAATTTGGGAGAGCCTTTATGGACCTCTACAACCCTAGTGACTTTGTTGCTATGGCTCAGACGTTGAAAGTGCTTAATGCTGTACGGTTCTACGAGGTCGGCATACCTATCACATATGACCAGTAAGTCCGCCTTGTTCCTCCGGTTTGCACGACACTCATGGCAGATATATCGCTACGTCTCCCTCGTCACTCATCAACCACCTCATCACCCGCAATCTCCACCTCCTAGCCCTTCGTATATCGCAACACCTCTCTCTCCGCCCGGATCCAGTCTTGAAACATTGGGCAACGGCCAAGATCAGTCGAAGCAAAGGCGTCAACGCGGCGGAAGATGAGGAGATATGTGGAGCGATCGTGAGGAAGTTTGAAAAGGAAGGCGAGAGGGGAGTGAGCTATGCGGATATTGCCAAGAAAGCCTGGGAGGCAGGACGAACAAAGCTTGCGACGATGGTCAGTCGAACGACTTAAGGCGAATGTGAGAGGACGAGCTGACCGGATAGTTGTTGGACCACGAGATGAGGGCGGCAGAGCAGGTGCCGCTATTGTTGCAGATGAAAGAGGACAAGATTGCGTTGGTCAAGGCAATAGACTCGGGCGATACGGATCTTGGTGAGCTTTGAACACCACGAGCATAATTGCACGAGCTCATGGTCAGTATACCAAGTTTTGCTACACCTTCGATCAACACTTTCTCCCGGCGACTTTTTCCAGCTGCTCGATGATTCGGTCTCGCCAAATCTCACTCCGGCCATCAAATTACTCCAGGTATACGCAAGACAAGGAGATCGTCAGCTCTTACGCGACTTTTACTATCAGGATGATCGAAGGACGGAGAGTGCTTGCTTGGAAATGGAAGAAGCGGGATCGAGTTCGACCGCTCAGGAAAGGATAGAGCACCTGCGAAACGCGTCAAAGTATTTCTCAGAGCACAAGGATAGGACGTTCGAAGCAAAGGTGAGCTTCCTCTTCACGTCGATGGGTTGAGCTGATGTGACAGATGGCGGACGATGCGAATAGGCTGTTGAGCACGCAGGTGACGCTGGAGAGGGAGCTCGAAGGGAAGGTGGGCTTGGTGGGACTCAGCGTGAACGAGACGATATCGAGGTTGCTCGTGGAGGGGTATGGGAAGAGAGCAGAGAAAATCAGGGCCGACTGGAGGGTGCCAGACAAGAGGTGAGTTGATGGTCTTTGAACTGAGTATTTGGCTAACGACATAGATTTTGGTGGATCAAGCTGAAAGCTCTGGCCGCTGCGAACGACTGGTCAGGATTGGAGCAATTCGCCAAGACGAAAAGCCCGATCGGCTTCGAACCTTTCGTCGTGGGTTTACTCAACCAAGAAGAGGTCATAGCTGAACTGTAGAACCACCTGCTATCACTCACGCCACCTCAGCCCACCCATGCAGTGGTGTTCATACCGAAGTGCGAAGCGAAGGCCAGGGCAGATCTATATGTCCGTTGTGGTGATTGGGGGAAAGCCGCCGAGTCGGCAAAGGAGAGGGGAGACAAAGCGAAGCTAGAGTAAGCTGGAAGGAAGACTGCCGTTTGACAATCAGCTGATGTTTCAGGCAACTGAGGAGAAGCGCGCCGAACGGGATCGCCCAGAGAGAGGTCGACGAGGTGATACGGAGGGTAAAGTGAAGAAGGGATCAAGAGGAAAAGTCAATGTTGTATCAGGCGAGGGCCTCTGTACATCGACATGCAACTCGGCAATGCTACCACATGTCAGACACGCTCTGTAGCGTTCATAGAAACTATGCTCGGAGTGTATGCGCGTTATGGTGCATTGTGGGCGGTCTACTCGTACGTCATGGTCAAGTACGAAGTAGGAATTTGATCTTGATAAATCTCGACGAGCCAGAAATTCGTCTCTCGAATCACGTTCCGATATCGACACCAGGAATCCCGAGCGAGATAGAACACCAAGGCACAGATATACTCTAGTCATACTGCATCGCTATATCTCCTCTACTCAAGCTTGGCTCCTACAGGTGCTTTGTTCGTCTTGAGCTTCAACAGCCTCTCGAGCGCAACATCCAGCTTGACCGTCTCCTCTCTCCCCTGCACCTCGTCGTCCCTATTCCTCACGTTGACAGACTGCGAATCGGCTTCGACCTCCCCGACCACCATGATAAAGTTCCATTGGGCCGTCTGACCATTTCGAATCTTCTTGTTGAGCGTATTGTCCGAGACGTCGACTTCGGCAAACAGGCCGGCATCGTGGAAGGTCTTGGCGACTTTCTGGGCGTATTCCTTGAAGGGAGCAGCGACGGGGATGACGACGATCTGTCGAGGCGACAACCAGAATGGCCTGATCGTCAGCATACTACATATTTTACCGACAGGGCGGGAAAGAATGGGCGAGGTGGGGGGACGAACCATTTTCCAGCAGAAGACTCGGTAATAATGGCGAGGAAACGCTCGATCGAGCCAAGGATAGCTCGGTGAATCATGACAGGTCGAGTGAGCTCGTTTGTCTCCCTCTCTGCGCCTTCCACACCCTTCTGATTGTCCGGTCCTCGGTATTTCAAGCCGAATCGCTCTGGCAAGTTGAAATCGAGCTGGATGGTACCGCACTGCCATTTCCTCTTCAACGCATCGGTAAGCTGGAAGTCGAGCTGTACGTCAGCTTGATACCCGAACAACAAAGAGATGACTGACCTTGGGACCGTAGAACGCGGCGTCCTCCTCGTTGGTGTGCCATTTGCCAGGTACTCGTCGTTCCAAGACACCTTCCAGCTCCTTCTCTGCCTGATCCCACACGCTCAGATCTCCCATCCACTTTTTGGGGTTCCTCGTAGAAAGCCCAACTCGGAAGTCGAAACCGAATGGCTTGTAGACCGCCTCGAGGAAGTCGAACGCAGCCTCAATCTCGCTCTCGACTTGATCCCTCGTACAGAAGATATGGGCTACCCGTCAGCTGTTGTCGACTGCGATAGAGATAGCTCACCATCATCCTGCACGAATCGTCGAACACGAGTGAGACCAGACAAGGCTCCCGACGCTTCGTTTCGGTGCAAGACACCAAACTCGGCGAATCGAAGAGGCAGCTCCTTGTAGGATCGTTCTCGAGCATCAAAGATGAGACAGTGGCCGGGACAGTTCATTGGCTTGACGGCAAAGACATCTTCATCGACTTTGACTTGGAACATGTCCTCTGCGTAGTGTTGCCAATGACCAGAAGTCTGCCAGAGCTTCGAGTTGAAAATGTTAGGTGATCCAACTAAACGTCAGCTTGAAACCAATGTCGATGGGTGTGCAGCTTGCCCTCTTGGAAACCTCGCTTGTGGTACTCGGCCTGGTCGTCAGCGAGGTTGGCCGGAGTGGAAAGACCTCTATAACTGACCTTTATGAAGCTCATCAACGTGTTGTAAATCCTCATACCCATCGGCAAGAAGAAAGCGCTTCCCGGACTGAAATCGTTAAACGTCCATAGCTCTTGGTCCTTTCCGATCCTTCGGTGATCTCGTTTGGCCGCCTCCTCGAGATACTTCTTGTACTCGGTCATCTGCTTGCTGTCGGGGAAAGACATTCCGTAGACTCGTTGGAAAGTGTCATTCTTGGCGTCGCCAAGGAAATATGAGGAAGAGTTCTGCCTGTCAAACAAAACCCCTCGAAGCAATCACCACCAGGCTCACCTTTGTGACCGCCATCGACTTGATTCGACCAGTATGAGGAACATGGGGACCGAGACAGAAGTCGATAAGCGGTCCACACCTGTAGACTGTCGAAGACGTTCCATCCGGCACCTTTGTCGTAATGTAATGCTGCTTGTATTTGTTGTACTGCCCATTAACCCCAATCTCCTCGACCCATATCTCACGGCAGCAACCACTCACCTGGAACATCTTCAACAAAATCTCCTTTGGCAACTCCAGTCTCTCAAATGGCTGCTTCTCCTTGACGGCGATCTTGCATACATCCTCGATGCCTTTCCATTCATCCTCCGTGACCGCCCGGCCATCCCCCAGCGACATGTCGTAATAGAAACCTCCCTCATCCATTGGCGGTCCGTAACCCAAGCAACATCCCTCGTATTTCCTCTCGCAGGCTTCTCCCAAGACATGCGCAGACGAGTGCCAGAAGACTTGTCGAGCTTCGTAGTTGTTATCTGGCGAGTCGAAATCGAGCAAAGCGAGCGAACACGACTGTTCAAGAGGTCGATTGAGATCCCATAGTTGCTGATTGTTGACTTTGGCGATGATGATCTTCTCAGCGAGGGACGAAGCGATGCCCTTGGCGACATCCAACGGTGTCGTCTCCCACGAAGTCGCCTCGATTTGCTTGCCATCGGGCAGAGTAACCGTGATAGGCTCTCGCGCTTGTTCTGCCC